>BGPR01028583.1:5117-19036 GCA_013235015.1 Araneus ventricosus | reverse complement strand
GATGGATAACACGAATTACGCGTAAGCCCACACAAAACAATTTTTCTCCTTAAACAATGCTAATACCACTCTGGTTTTGAGTGCACTCAATACTCTTTTATGATCTATTAGCCGCCTTCGGCGACCAGCTTGTTCGCCGGGAATATAATTTCAATTGAATCTCTTGTGTATAATTTGATATTCATGGTTCCCTGAACAAATCGTGATAGACATTTAACCCATGTTCTTTCAGTAGCCTTCCACCTGTTCTGTTCGTTGTCTGCATGAACGTCCTTAATGGAGTCGAGTAACTGTCTGTGTCGTGTATCATACAATGGCATTATCTTCGCTCTCTTTTTCATCTTGAAAATATGCATTTGATTTTAACTTTAAAAAGGCGCGGCACACTTTACTTTCAGTAGCATGTTAGCTGGATGAAAATATGCTGAATAAAGCATATCATTAAACATTCAAATATCACCTTAGCTTTAAACAATGGAAGAGAAACACTCAAAGAAATATTTGTTTCAACATTGAATTGCATTGCAACAATGAAAAGTATTGCTGTAAATTATGCCAAAAAATATTTTAAAAAATTTATTAAAAGTAGAGAAAAGATTTAATTGATATCATTGACACCATCTGAAAGCGCAAAAAAGTTCTTTTGAACTTTTTTGCGCTTTCAGATGGTGTAAAAATGATTTTTGTGCTGCAATATTTTCGAAAATTGTTAAAGAAAAACACCAAAATTTTGCTGAATTTTTAATTAATTAAAATTTCAAAAAGGGCTCCGAGGTGCACATTCTCATCCTCCAAAGTATGCTTGTACCAAATTTCGTAGCTCTGGTTCCAGCAATTTAGACTGTAGAGCTCCAACACACACACATCCTCCTTTATTATTAGCATAGATGTATAACTTTACCAAAAGAAGAATATTTAGAATTCTTAAATATGTTGTATTGATCTGCAAATGAGTTCCTTACTTGGAAAACATCAGAGTCAGCTTTCTTTAGGTATTGATTGTCATCGGAAAAGGTATAAATATATCCATCGGTACCGAAAAGCCTGGAAAATGTAAACTATGAGATACATTTTACTCTCTTTTTCTACGAAGGACATCGAAAGCCCGGATATACTCGGGAGTTCTTCATTGGACAGGAATCTAGGTTTGCAAATGATACGTGCAGCCTTCGGTTTGAAAATGGTGCCCGCAAATATCTCCAATGATGTGGATGCCAATGTCTTCACAGTAGAGATGAGACAAAATGTCACAAATGCACCAGAAATTGTTTCTGTACATAACTGCTGTGTTGGTTCTTCGGTTATGAAATCTTCGAACTTTTATTACGATTTACGAAGCATACTAAAATCAATAGTAACACAGAGAGAGAAGTAGTTCTCGTCTATTTTTCTCTAGCGAGCCATCTCATCTCCAAAGTCCTCTTCCCTCAGATATAAACATCGCCGCTTTCTCTTAATGCGATTGAATCTTAACACTAGAATGCTTCTTATCTCAATATGGAAAATTCTCTGGAAACCTCAGAAGTAAGCTATTAGTCATGCATATCTTTCCCAAATTACCTCGTTTGTCATCAGTCATTTTTCTTCCGTGCTCAAAATGTTCATGTTTACAATGCACATTCTGGAATCTTCTTCTGCATCGTTATCTACTGTCTGAACCATTTCATCTTGCGGTAAAATCTTGAGTTTCTTCGTACTACACTTTCAAACTAATTTCAAATTTCGTTCATGCTTTAGTCTTTTTTTATCTTTTTCGCCGAAACCATTCATCTCTCTCATTCATTATTCATACATTACTCACACTCATATTTTCTCTCACTTATGAAAGTGTTTTAAGTATGTCGATTCACTTTGCGATTCCAAATGCAGTGTAAGATTATCTAGCAGTTATAATTACGAAAATTTAACAAAAGATATTAAAAATAAAAATTAATTAAAACTTTTGTATTATACAGAATGGCGCTTATGCAGCAACTTCTTATAAAATACAAATACAGATAATAGAAAACAAAAAAGAAAAATATACAGAAGGAACAGAAGAAGTAAACAATAGCGATAACAATACACCTTTTTGCTCGTCCAACGCAGCAGCATCCAATGATTGCATCTACAAAATTGTCCTATAATTAACCAACAAATCACACTAGAATTAAACAACAAAAAATTCTCTAATAATTAAACTAATTGAAACACAAGACAATTAGAAATAAAAGAAAATACAATAAAAATGGAAGAGAACTCGAATGGCGAACTTTTTCAAAGACCACTCGCCACAGGAGTTCTAATATGGATAAATTTGGTCTTTGAAAAAGTTCTCCATTCGAGTTCTCTTCCATTTTGATTGTATTTTCTTTTATTTTCTAATTGTCTTCTTTTATTTGTTTTATTTATATTAATTATTAGAGAATTTTTTGCTGTTTAATTCTATAGTGATTTGTTGGTTAATTATAGAACAATTTTGTTGATGCAATCTCTGGATGCTGCTGCGTTGGGCTCGCAAAAAGGTGTATTGTCATCGCTACTGTTTACTTCTTCTGTTTCTTATGTATATATTTTTCTTTTTTTGTTTTCTATTATCTGTAAGTTTATCTATGTGCTCATACACTGGATATCATATTATCACCAGAAATCTTTACATCAGATTGATAGTAAAAGGTGCAGATTCGTGATTTTTTAAACTTTACATGTCATTTTCTTAAATTTCATAGTCCTATTTATGTTAAATTGCTCTTTTTCTGGCACGATTATAAATGAGAAGAAGGTAAATGGACGCAAAAGTATGATATGAAGTTTTAATTAACTGTTTCCAATCTTTCTTGTTTTCAGTTTAACTGCTTTCATTTTTTATTGAAAGATCACAGAAAGATGTTACGTTAAATAAAGAATCTCAGACTTTTACGTTAAAATAAACAGGCTCATCCGAAAAATCATTACACATTTCTAAAATCATTTAACTATTCCTTTCTTTAAAAAATGCATTTTAAACTGATATCCATGGCATACATTTTTCGGAACATTTAGAGTTGTAAAAATGTAAATGTTGCGGTCAATGTCATTTTTCGGTTATTATTAATAATAACCATCACATAAACACAGTGTTATAGCTTGGATTAATTTTAACAAAAACAAAATTCAGTAGCATTCAATTCTACTGGTTCCTTTTTTTCTAGAAGAAAATGCTTTACATGCATCCTTTCGGAGTTAATTCAAGCTTAATATTAATACAGACGTCTAGTGAATTTGGGAAGAATGGTCCATGCACGAGTTTAAAGTCAACCTCACTTTGAATGGAGGTTTACCTCAGAGTGAAAATGCATGTTCTGTTATCATGAACATTTTCAAATGCATTCCGCTCATAATTATTCGTCCAGGGAACAAAGAACTTAATTTGATTAAACCGTGCTTAATATTCAAGCTCTGTGGAATATATACGCTGATTAAACACCGAAGTACTTTACTGTGTAATGGGCTTGCAGCTCTTCTATGAGTGACTCCGTAAGCCGCTAGACGCAAAAGTGAGCAATTTAATTCAGTCCTCAGATTTGATAGAAGCTGCATTCGGGCATATTTATGATAACTGACATTATCCATAATCGAGCTGTTAAATTTAGTGTACAGTAGCATTAATCAGTTAGATGACGGCGATGCACTTAGAGTTAATATTAATAAAATAATTAGCTTTGGAGTATTTGACATTTTCAAAACAAAATAATGAAGATGGATAATTTCAGACAAATAAAAAGTACCGATGGTATGAAATACGGCTTTTATTTTGAAATAAAAATTGTGATTGACTATATTTTTAAACACTGAGCCGAAGAAAGTAGTATCACTAAAAATAGGTTTGGCTGAATCTTTCTTTCTACATGATTACAACCACATCAATTTTTTTCGTCCGTCAATCTTTCGCTTATTATGGCTTTTTTTAAAATTGTATATTAGAGCTATATTCGAACATGGATAAAGTTGTTCTTCAGAACTCTTACGTGCCGAAATTAGTTTGTCTTCAAGAATGGATCAAATTTTTAAACAAATGACTATACAATACATGGCATTTAGCTTTCTTAAATATTCAAAATACGCAAATCACACTAAAGAAGGAATATAGCTTTAGATACCCGAAAGTTTGCTTATTGGTTTTAAAAATCTTCACCTTGGGATTCTTATTAAAAAAGACTTGTATTAATTTGTCATATTTTCCTAATCCTTTCAGGCCAGATTTTATTTATTAATTTAATTTAATTTATTAATTTGCAAATTAAATACATTTTAACCCATTATACGCCGTAATCCTATCAATTCACTTTTTCAAAAAAATTATACTAATATGACAACATGAATGAAATATGAAAGAAAAACGCCATTTCTGAAATTTTTAAATTAATCTGATTAATTAACTTTTAATTGAAGTTCATTGTCTTTTTAACTAGAAAATTGATTTTTATTCAATTTGTACCTTTTATAGTAGTCTACTCAACATTCATATGCAAGTATAAAGCTAAAAATTGCACTATTTAGGTGAAAACAAGAGTCCCAAAAAAGGGACAATGGTAGATAATGGGTTAAATAATTTTTTTAAAATTTCAACTCTGTGTTGGTAACAACACAAAATCAATCTAATAAGGGGCTGTCCATAAATGATGTCACAATTTTTTTCAATATTTTTGACCCCTCCCCCTTTGTCACAAAGTGTCGTACTTCACCATACCCCCTCCTCCCTTGTCACATGTCATGCTATATTACATAAACATATACTTGCAGTTCAGAAACAAAACACTACATATTGATCATATTTCAAATTTTATTTTGAAACTTTAACTATGTGTTTTAATGACATTTGTGAGCAGGGGGAGGTTTTCTTCTAATGGTGAAAAATTTCTGCTGCTACCATATTCTCAGAACCTACCCTGAATGCCTTTTTCGAAATGAAAGGAATATAAGTGAAAAAAATCACATGAAAGTTGTTTTAGCCTCGATTAAAAAAATACCCTCAAATTCTGGTAATTTCAAAATAACTTCAAAATTTTATCTGCTGATTTTAAATGTTTTTATGTTAACCAAAATGTGTGATGTCACACTTCCTGTTACCCCCTCCCCCTGTCACAATTTCACGAACCCCCTCCAAGCGTGACTTCATTTGTGGACGACCCCTAAAGTGAGTTACATGAAACAAATCATAATATAATTCATTTATCACAAGAACCAAATGCTATAAAATAATGCATAAACCTAAGTAATGCATTCAACATTGAAATCTTTCATAACACTCTATGCACTCCCTTTCATAGAACTTTATCTATATACGAACTAAAAACGATAGTATTAATTCGTATGTGGATAAAACATGAAATGTAACTAGACGATGTAGATAGATAATTATACCGTTATTAAACATTGTTTCTTTTCTGGTTTCAATGTCTTACAAAAAGACTACATATGTAATAAACAAAGTAAAAAGAATCAACAGCAAAAATTCTTCATTTACGCCAGACACAAGTAAATGTTTTCCTTCTCAATAAAAAAAAAGATTTTAATAAGGGTATTTTTCTTTCAAATGATAGCAACTCAAAGTGGAGCTTCGTAAATTAATATGGAGCTAGACTGATGGTGCAGAAACTAAATCTGGAGAGTTGCCATACAGCATTAACAAAAAAGACACATTCTAAAACTTGTTTAACATCAAGTCACTGAATAAAGTCCAGTAAAAAAGTATTTTACAATGAAAACTTTCCAACCGTAACACAAACAACATCCTGTTCGTTAGAAAAGAGTCTGTAGGATTTTTAAATTTCTCTTCTGTAACATGAGCTGCCACTGTTTTTCTCTACACTGTGTAATATTCAGTTACCAGAGAAATTGTTATTATGCAAAAAATACTCGAAGATTTTAGAAGGAAAAAATGAGATTGCAGTCTGCATTTATGAAACAAATGAGTAGATTTTCATCGACTCGTATTTTTTTTTACTAATATTTTATGTAAATGAGAGAATTTCCATTTTTCTTACACAAAGAATCTTAATTTTCATGCCATATTTGGCACAGGAATTGCAAATATCAGCAAATATTTTCTGCTCTTAATAATATTTTAACTTTATCTAAGAAAGAATTTATGTAATTTCTCTTTCATATCTTAAAGAATCGAACTGTGCCATTCTTAAGGCTTTTATTAGGAAGTTATTTTTCAGATGCAGAGGATTCTATGTATAAACTCATGAAACCAACAAATATAATTTTCCCCCTTTCATTATTAGTTAAATCTTATACTAACTTACACCATTTAATTATGAAATAGATCTCATAGAATCTTTAAAACATGGGGTTATTTGTGAGTTTTAACGGTCAGAAAGTGATACATTTTCTGTAGCTAGTCATTTCTCTACCTTCGTGTGCGAATATTAGTGATTCATAATTTGTAAGTGCATGCTTCAACTGTCCCGAATCAAGAAATAATTTTCCTCGGACGCTATTTTCGTAATGTTTAAATAGTTGAGATTGAAACATTTTTTTCTATAGTTTTTGAAAAGCGAAGATGATATTTCATTTTTCTTTAATTAAATAGTCACTGCACAGCTTGTAAAATTAATTCCTTCGCATGCAGTGGAATGTCTAACTGGTTCACCTAATCAGAGAATGTTTCATATTTAAATCTGCAATTAAATCAAAGTAGCAATTGATTTAAAAGAAAAATTCCCTTGGGCACGCTTAAGCATTTTAGGTATATTTTATGTTCTTATACGATTCGAAATACCAATAAATATCGTAAATAAGACATGTTATCTAATTAGGAGGTTAAATAAATTCGCAGGTCAAGGGGTGATATTTAGAAGAGCAAAAACAAGCGCAAAGCCGCTTAATGCGTTACTTCGAACACTGACCGCGCTCAACAGAAAACAAAATTGCGGTCGAACGTGACCGCAGAAAAAGAGCAAAATGCTTTTATACCACCATAAAGGAAGAGCACATTGGGAGGAAAATCAGTTGGAGAAAAAAAACCAAAAATAAGAAAACAAGATTTCAAATATTCAACAAAGAAGATAAGAACAAAAAAGTAGGGAAAAGATAGAGAGGGAAAATATTTCCATTCTTTTAAAATGTCGATTTAACGGTTACTCATGTAAATCATTTCAAGAAAATTTAAAGTTGTGTAGCATGAAAAAGAATTATCGAATTTATGGGAACAATTTCTCCTTACAAAGCACAACGCAGGAGTTGAATTTGCAGATTCTTGTGCTTTATGCTCTCGTAAGCGAAATTTAAGAGCCATGCAAGTATCTCAAATACATTCTCATTTCTGCATCTCTAAGGAGAATTTCTGTAACTAAGTAATCAATGAAATATCAGCTGCAATTCCCCATCATGCTGAGAATATGCAACCGAAATATCGCTGCAAACGAATTTGTAACATCAGCAAATTTATTTCAAGATGTGTTTATAACATTAATTTTTAAAGACTTATGTCCATGAAATCTTTTTTTAAGAAATGAAATAGAATCATTACAGTACTAAAAATAATCGAAAAAACGTAATAAATGCACAGTTCGGGTTTGCTCCGTAGATTTTTCGTGAAAACGTCGGGATAAAATCAGAAAACAAGTGTTTCGTATTAATATGTAATTAAATTATCAATCTCTTTAATACAATATTTACACAGAGTAGTATAATGGCTACAGAATAAATAAATCACAAGCTACCATTGACCCTTGATACATGCTATAAACTTGTGATTTATCTATTCTGTAACCATTATACTACTCTGTGTAAATATTGTATTAAAGAGATTGATAATTCAATTATATATTAATACGAAACACTTGTTTTATGATTTTATCCCGACGTTTTCACGAAAAATCTATGGTGCGGACCCAAACTGTACCTTTCTTATGTTTTATTTAGAGTAGCTTTTGATGGCGCCATCTGCTTACAGTATATAGAACTACATTTCGCGTATGCGCAGCAAAACATTATTTACTACAAATGCTCAGCTTTCCCGTAATATTCAAATTTTTGAATTCAAATTTTAATAAAATGTTGCTTTTACGTATTGTCAAGTATTCTGTAAGTTTCGTACAATTCGAAAGAAAACTCTGCATGTTATAAACAAAAAACATGCGGAGTTTGACATTTTCAATTTAATTCCGATTTTTACTTATAGTCTGATAAATATTTTATTGTCTCAATTTGGGTCCTAGTAATACTTCTCAAGCTCTTTAAAATGATACCAGAATCAACCTCCTAGCTAAATGCGTTTCCACACTACACTTATTTATAACCTTACATAAAGCTAATTCATAACAATCACGCGCATGCGCCTACACTGGTACGATGACGTCACAGGCAAAACAAATACTATCCGAAAAACTCTTACAGATATGATCTATCCGTTGTGGGGTCAACCATTCTTTTAGCATTTTTAGTCTCGTAGTTATTAGTGATTCAAATCTGACGGTATTTTCTCACACAAGAAAATTCGACCGACTATCACTGTAACGAGCGGAAAGACGTTTTCACGTCAAAATTTAAATTGGTGCCCTGTTATGCAATAATCTAGAATTGTTTTACATCTCTCATATATAAAATCGTCGGGCTATTTCCATTTCCAGAAGTATATCTGTGATGTTCTCATGCAGAAAGAGCAAAATACAAATGCAATTTACAAACTATTTTATTTTTATTTTTAGAAGAAACATTTTTAATTTTTGGTAAGAAATTTCCTTTTCTTAATTTCTCTTCACTAAGCAAAGCCTCATAAGGAGTTATAAAAATTAGTAAATCTATAACAAGACCGGAATATTCCAAAAGGGATTTTCATGTTGAAAGCAAAAAAAAAAAATTCCATATTTTGATCTTAGTTGCAGAAACAAATGGATTCTTTTATTCGTATTCTCGAAAAAAGTTTTGATTTATGCCAGGCAAAAATAAAGAAAAATTGTGCAAGTTGTTGTGTTAGCTTATAAAACAAACGCATGAGAAAAAGAGGCCCAAATAAACAAAATCCAGCGATTTGCTTCGAATTGAGTTTGAAATGTCAGTGATAGTGCTTCGATATCTTACTATCTGTTAACCGTTACATAGAGAAGCAAATATCTTGCCACACTCATAAGAATTTTAGAAATACACCCTTTGATTGAAACTTAAACAAGCTTATATATTATAACTGATTTAAAGAAAACTGCTTAATTACATATAAAGAATGTACACTTTTAAAATATAATTTGAACTTTTTACACAACTGATTTATAATTTTGCAGCATTATATGGAAAAGCAGAATTTCTGCTACTTCTAAATTTGGAAAAAATATATTATCTTGGAAAAACACAAAAAAAGTAAAAAATCAAATTTGATTTTTATATATTCAATATTTAAAATTTATTTCGATTCAGTTAACTTTTTAGTGATAATTAATGTAGGAATTGTATTTTTCCCGTCTAGCTTAAAAGCGTAAGTTTAATTCCTTCCTAATAATATTCTTCCACTTTCCGTACAAGCTCATTTGAATATTGTTGTGTCAGCGGAAAGATATCGGAAGATAACGATCACGCGCTTTCTCACGTTGCCAATCACGTGATGCGTATGTGTTTCTCCGTTAAAACCAAGTGTAATGTTTTAATACGAGGAGATGACTTTTTGAAATCAAGAAGAACGGACATGCTATAGATAGGTGAGCATAACGAGCTGAGAGGGTCTCTTCCCTATTAGCACGACGGCGATGGGCGATGGCTATAACTAACTAATCTTCAAACGAGGTGTAAGTTTGATACTTTAATGGCTAACTAACAAACCCTAAATCTCTCCTGTCTTATCTGTAAATAACCATCTGTGTAAATACCTTTCTCATTTCATGTTTTATTAATAAATAATTTAGTTTTTAAACCACTGTTTCTCCTCCTTTATCTTTGGTGCATTTCCCCCTAGAGTGCCCATAAGATAACAGATTTTCTATAAGTTATATTGGCTTCGGCCGAGAACAATAATATTCCTATAATTATGGCTACTCAAGCTGGGATTATTTCCCCATCAACCGTATTTCTACATTAATTAGTTTTAGAAGTAGTTAATCAAAAATGCACTCGCATTTTGCATAGCAGAGACTTGGAAAAATTCATTTCATTATTTAAATTTCAAAACGATAGAATTTCTTTCTATGTGCAAAAAACTGTCGCATTTCAGATTAATTTTCAAAATTTTCTGCAATTATCTAAGTGGCTAATTTTAATGTTTTTTATCTAGCCAATATTTTTAACAAAACTGCATTCTGGAATATCGGATTTTCATTTGATTCAGAACACAGCTCAAACTCCTATACTAAAAATTGAAACACTGAAGGGGTTCATGTGTTTGACAGACATCGGATATCTTTCGAGAGCATAAGTACTCTTTGCAAGAGTTATAGATGAACAAATATCTTATCACTAAAAGAATCCAAAGTCAAAACTGTTGGGACATACTTGCAATGAAAAGGAAATGAAAGATTTTTTATTTAAATTTCGATGCAGTGGTATGCTTTAAAGATCCAACTTGGCACCAAAGTTGTTTTGTAAAGCTAGATATTCGACAGATTTGATTTCGAAGTACCTGCTTAGGCAGGTACTTGGATACTATCTCACAGTAGCTCATCAATAGAGTTAATTTTATTAACGAGAAACCTAGCAGATGTAATTCAAGATGAACTTTTTCTATATTTGTCACAAAATATAGCAAGCAAAATCATTATCATATAATACCATGGTATGTCTAGCGTGAAGAACGATAGTAGACAGTCAGAAGATTCGGTTGATATGTATGTATTTTTTGAATAAATGATTTTTTTTCTGAAATGGAAGTTCCTTCTTTAAGAAACATTTAGTCGTTAAAGGAGACATGATTATGGTCTTCACAAATCATTGCATCATATATTATATCCATGATATGCAAATATGTTGAACACATCTGCATATCCGAAAGAGTTCATAGTGGCGTATTTGCATACAATTCCTTTATCCACCATCGTTTCATGGCGACTTTTTGTCGAATGTCTATTTCGACGAACACCGATTTCACTGATGTATTGCCAACGAAAGACTAAATTTCTCCTGAAATAAAACACTTATATGGTTTATGGTAGGCTCATTCTAAAGCTGATAGAATGGACAAATTTTTGGTAAATTTGACAGATTTTAGCTTGAACGGTGTTTGCGGTATTCAATATTAAAGATTTTGGCGACAATTCGATTTTGCATTTCGCCAACGTTTTCGCGCTTGTAACTCGGCTTTAAATCCAGGTATTTTGATGAAAATGGTGTCATCGTAAAGGATTTTAACTGCTCTTTCAGAATATGTATTTTATTTAATGTGGATCTGCCAAAACCTTTTTAAATTTGGATTTTTTCACGATTTTTAGCAAAATCATTTCATCCGCCATAACTTGCAAACGGTTAGAGATGGGACAGGGTTGCTATAGTGCTTTATGATCCCCATGTTCTCTTCTATCACCCTCTTTCGTTTGGTAGAATAGGTCAAACTCACCCTGTATACGGATAATACAGTGTGTTTTTTATATTTGGTTATGGGAACAACTTACGCTTCACCGACTATAGAACATCATTCATTTTCTTATGACCTTCCCTTCCTATACTCATACATTATTCTTTTTCCTACTGCATCTTTATCGCCACCAATATATTCTACTCAGAATGTCGATTGGTTCATTGATTTTCACGGATTTTATTACTAGGTTGTGGAGCCATCATGAATTGATTCCGCACTATGTTCTTCGCTTATGTATTGCGCGTATCATTCCTGCTGGCAGATAAAAGTTCCTCACTTATATGCACTTGCCAGGCTACTTGCAATATAGTCATGAATCATGAAGAGTAATGAACATGATGTACAGCGACATTATCAGCATGTCAATAAAGAAGCTTGTCACCTACTCTGTTTTTGAATTTCTTGCTCTTCTCTTGCTGTTTGTAAATATGTCATGAATAATGGAGTATACTGTCACTGATGTGCAATGATGTCACTGATGCAATGATGTGATGATGTCACTGATGCAATGATGTGATGATGTCACTGATGTGATGTGATATAGGTTGAGGTCTTGCTGTTTGCAAGTACGTCATGTATAATGGAGTATACTGTCACTGATGTGTTGCACATTAGCAAACATTTCATTTGCTCTGTTTTGCATTCACATGAGATTATTCGAATGGCTGTGAGCAAATCTTGGTCTACAGGAAGAGTTACGAATGTCCTCATTTGCAATATGGTTTAACTAAATGAAAATACTGAAAAACTTTACTACGAGTTGTGAAGTAGTAAATCATGAAGTTTATTTTTTAAACTTCATCAGAAAGTTATATATAATTTTTAAAATATATTTCAAAACTAATAACGGGTACCACCCCAAGAATATTTTATTAGTTTGGTGCAAAAATAATTGCGGCATTCACAACATATAGCTTAGCAACCCTCTCGAATGATTTCAGCCAGTAATACAGTTTATTTCATTTGATGTCAGGTATCAGTTCCTTTAACCTTACATGTTAACATTACCTTAATTTTATTAAGAGATGTTTGTGTGTTTACATTATCTATTTCTTACACTATGTTGAGTTTAACATAGTGTGAGGAAATGCGTGCTATCTCATTGCATACTTATCATTGTGACTTTTACATTCAAAGAGTTTTGCGAAAACACAAATAAATGATAATTTGATGGTGCGAAGTCCGGGCTTCATGATGGTAATAGCATCACTTCTGAACTAACTCCAATAATTTCTAACATTACTAAAGATGTGCATGTTCTTCCGTTATCATGGAAAAACAGGATTCTAAACGACTTGGAAATTCGTTTAGCTTCCGATCTGATTTCAAACGATGAACTTTCAATGATGAAAGTTCATTCATTGTTTCAATATTATGACTTTATTTCGTAGGAAAAATATTCAGTATTTTTCCATCAACCAAATACTAACCTTTGTATGTATTACTATATAGAATTAAGTACATTATGAAAAATACAAAGTTTCAATCATAACTCTGTAGTCGATGAGTGTATTATAAAGAAATTTGAATTTTTAAAATTATAGATGAAAAATCCATAAATTTCTCATACTTCTTATTCTGAGTTGCTAAGATTTGGTAGAATTACGCAAAAGGATATCGAATTTAAAGATAGATCAACTGTTTCAGTCATCGGTGAAATAACATGAATATCCTCTACATTCCTAATAATTTTATTTTGTCATCATTTTATATTTTAGATTATAGAATAGATTAATTATCTAAAGAAAAATATTAGGTTTATCTATGTTTCCTTTCCTTTAGATAAATATAATATATTCATCATAATACTTTTGTAATGTGAGCGCGTGTCGATATTTGCCATAAGGTTTTTTAATATTCAAGCATACATTTTCACTGAATAGCAAACATGTAACTACCGGATTTCCAAGCATACATTTTCACTGAATAGCAAACATGTAACTACCGGATTTCCTTTTTCGGCTATGAAACCGTAAGCAATTGCATTAAAAACCCTTTAACCTTATCTCTTAGACATTTATAGCCGCGAAGGATTTTTATGCCATAAAAGTAGCATCAGAAATGCAAACTTAAGTCATTTTGCGAATGAAAAAAAAACGACCGTCATCTAAGAGAAACTAAAATAAATAAAAAAGAACTCATTTTAAACAATCTAATTGGACTCCTTCAATTTCTCCTAGAGTCTGGAAATTTGAATAAATAAGGTTTACATTTTATTGACCCTAAAACATCCTTCCGAAATAACATCTTGAAGACCTAGGCTGACGTTGAGCCTATGTGAAATTGAACACCTGACGATGACGAAAAAAACGCAAAGACCGTAATGGAACTTTTCTCTTTTCAGTTCGCCGTTTACAGTATTGCTTTCGCAATGCTGGCAGAACAATGTTTCTCC
>BGPR01028582.1:0-16142 GCA_013235015.1 Araneus ventricosus | reverse complement strand
TTTTTTGTTCATCTTTCTGGAGTTATAGCGGGTGAAACTGCAATGGGAAATGCTATATTTAATGTAAAATACAAAAATAAAAACTAATTTAAGTGGGCGAGCCAGCTGGTCGTTCAAGGCGGCTAGTACATAGCATAAAATGAAGTCCCCTGAAAGCATTTGTATGTGTGAATGCTTAAAACTCGAAAATATATTGGAGATATTTGTAAGGTTTTAGTATATTAAACACATATCAAAATAAAAAAAGGGGAGTTAAATAATTGTGATTTTAAAAATTATTTACCTACCACAATATGCACATGAGCAAAGTAGCAGTATCTGTACTTTGCATATGAGTGGAATTCATGTCTGTTTAAATCTCCCCTTAAAGCGTCTGTATGTGTAAACATTTATAAGTCGAGAAATACAAAATGTTTATTGGAGATATTTGTACCATTCCTGTACGCATTTGTTGACGCTTTTGAAAATCAGAAAGGGAGTTAAATAATTAAATCCAATCCAAACTCGATCCTCGCATGTGTAAAACACCATCCTCGATCTGCACATGTGTAAAACAGCAGGATCTGTGCTTTGTGTATTTGCTGAATTTATGTTTGTTTACATCTCATCTTAAACGGCTATTTTAAAAATTTGCAACTGATTTCAAAATCTCCTTATGCCTAAAAGACGAAATTCCAATTTTGGCCTGCGCACATCAAATGCAAAAAGGATTCATTTGCTGTGGGATGATGAAAAAAATGACAATGTTTTTGTCATGGACAATTTTAAGTGGCAGTTTCAAGAGTTACCTCCAAACAAAATCTTTTTGTCTTGGCACCAGGAGGAAAAACTGCCAATGTTGTTTATAAAGAAATATTATGAGGTAATTTGAATTTTATTTCCATATCACAATTGCATTTTACATATTCAGTGGGTCCATGTAAGTATAGAATAGATAAAAGTGTGCGGAGCAGCGGGTACAACGGCTAGTATGCACAAAAATTACAAATTTTTAAAAAATTACAATTTTCTAAGTATTTAACAAGCACCAAAATAGTCACCAAGCTATAAAATTATTCCATTACTTTAATTTGTTGCATTTCTGAGTAATTATGTTCACTTTCACACGAAAAGTCGGACAGTCAAGCTGTCAAAGGATTTCGTCCAAAATTTTATACAGATCTATCATTTTAATAATACAGCCATGTGCCAAATTTCATATACTTATTAGCTCACTGAAGTTTTGAGTTATGTTCAGATACCTAAGAACAGAGAGACTTAACAGGTTTTGACCAAAAAAATCCCTGTCAGCAAGTCGGAAAGCAAAGGTAGATTCCATTAGTCCAGAGATATAAGAAAAAGGAAATTTCATCCTCTATTTTCATAAGGATTAGAGCTGCAAGACTGAAAAACAGTAGCAGAGACTGCAAATGACGAGAGTTTTCCAACAAGGGGTAACATGCATAGGTTGAAAGGTACTTTAAGTTAGGGAGAGAGGAGGAGAACGGAGGGAAAATCACTTTTCAGCTCATAAACTTCTAAGCAATTGCAGCTATCTAAAAAGTTAAAATGCAAAAATTGTTCGTCATGATAAGGCAATAATTCGCCTGATTTGAATTTTCTTTCCATTTTCAATTATAAAGAAATTATTGGGAAACGAGAATGTCAACCTCCACCACTTCCACCCCCTTTCAGCTGGATAGCCCATCGATGAACTGAAACGAGATTTTCAATATCCTTACAGCATATCCCCCCGCTAGTTAAAATCAAATCCAAATTGCTCCAATTATCGTGTTCACAAGATAACATGGGCAAAAGCGTTAGATATAAATAGATAAACTTTTCAACAAAGGGTGGTTTTGGGTTCTAAGGGTCATGATCAGTGAAGATCTACAGAAATTTTTCAGAACTTGTGTCATGAGAACCATTACAATAGCTAGACTTCCTATAAGGAATGTACCTAATTTGAAATCTACTATAATCATGGTGTTAAGACCACATACCAAATTTTTATGTTTTAGGTCCAATAATTTATGCAGTTTCTGACTTTGCCCACAGACGGAAGCTCAAATTTGAGACTATTTACAGGGATGCCACTCACAAAATAGCAAAAAAGAGGAAATCACGCGCGAATTAAAAAAAGCAAAAATGAGGAAATTGTGCGTGAATTTAAAGAAGTTAAAGTGTGGGAATCGCACGCAAGCAAAAGAATTTGTGAAGTAAAATTTCCATTTTTCATAACATTTATGCATGAATTTCATGAATTAATATAATATATAATAAAATGAAAATTTGGTTATAATTGAAATCAATGTTATAAAATTAAAAGCTTTTTAAAAAATAAGCTGACTGCATAAAAATGAGGCTTACTCACACATAGAAATATATATATAATTTAAATTTGATTTTTAATTAATATTTTTACCCAATAAAGCTGTGCATGAATATTAGAAACAGAAATCCAATCCAAATCATATATTTTTACAATTAAAAAATGTCCAACACTAGGACTGAATTTAAAATGTTTAAGTTACCAAAAAGCTAAATTACTGCATTCTTCACACAAATTAAAAATTTTGAAAAATACTAACAATATTATTAATTTTATTACAATGCTGTATTTTTACACTCAAATGCAGAAAATATATAAAAATAAAACATTTTCATTTTTTATTTTTAATATTTGCAGGCAGAAACATCTCTTTGATAGTTAGGATATTATTTTTTGAATTTTTACATTTCTGTTAGAATTAAGTTCAGAATGAAAATTTTTGACAGCTTCACTTTTACTTTTATCCTCAACTTTTCTTCTTTTGGATTCATTTACATTTTCGCCACCATTAAAATTTGGTTCATGCAGTCTCTTTAAACTATGTGTTAATTTTTTCTTATGATTTATCCTTTGCCTTTTAGTTGCATCTGCAGACATCTTTTTTGCAGCTTTTTTTGTCAGAGCTTTTTCTTTACTGGCATTTAATTCTTTTATTCTCTCTTCTCTTAATGATTTATTTTGTTTAAGTTTATCAAAGTAAACATTCCATGAATTTCTTACATTTCTCACCAGTTTCGGATCAACTTTTTCTTTGAGAAAGTTATGTTTGGAAAACATACAAACTGCTGATTTCTTTTTTGTGTGAGCGCAGCTCATACTTAATGCACTGCATAGCATTAAATGTTGAAACATTTAATCTATTGCTTCCAGGTGTAATCACATTATTCATTATGCTAAAGCTACTTTCCACTTTGGGTTCATGGAAGCAGGTTAGCAAAGCAAATGTCATCCTTGAAAGTAGAGGATATTTTGAGGCATTCTCCACATCTCGCCACCATAAATCAACAGATTCTTCTACAATATCACTAAAATGATCATTTTGAAAATTATGTATTTCCAAATCATATGCTTCTTTTTCTGAATCTTGAACAACATTTGAAGCATAGAGTGGCAGTTCTTTCATCAATTCTAATGCAACAGAAGTCTTTCTATTGCATGGATCCAGTGAAGATACTGCCTTTAAAAAAGGGTTGGCAAAAGGCATTTTTTCCACAAGCCACTTAGCACACCTACTGTATGCCTTAAATACACATATCTTAAAATTTTTTATCACAATCAATTGAGATTTCAGAGCCAACTTTATAAGTTGCTTTGCAGTATCACATACAAAGATTGAAGAAAAAGAAAGAAGAAATATCCGCTGAAATCGAGGATTGATTTTTAAAAAAAAAAAACGGAATTTTTCAAACCGCGATTTCCGCGGAAATCGCGGATTTATAAAAAAACAAAAAAAGCGGAAATCCGCCGTTCGGCGGAAAAGTGGCATCCCTGTATTTAATAGCTAAAAATTACCAATTTAAAGGGGAGTATACTTTCCATGACCTTAAAAGGGTTAAAATACAAATTTAACGGCTACATTTTCTCATTATGCAAAAAAAAAATTAAAATCTCACCTCTTCAACATTTATGTTTTCCTTCGCACTCGTCTCAAACAGTTGGATTCCCATTTGGTCTGCAAACCGCTGGGCGTCTTCAGTCAGCACAATTTTTCGGTCAGGGTCATCATTTTTATTACCCACTGGAAACAGGTGAAAAATATTTTAACGACAGTTTTACTGGCACCTCTCAATTTTCAAGACAACCCGTTGGCGCTGTTTTGATAACGGTGCCAAGCTTCAACTACTTACATATAGTTTATGGCTGTTATACTTGGGGGTTTATTGTGGGGAGGGCCATGAAAATCAAGAAGTACCATTTTGCTCATTTTAAAACAAACCTGACAGAAATAATACACAGTGAGCACAAGGTGAGTACAAAATAACCATTGAAGATATACATAGCATAACTAGTTCATAACTGTGAGCAGTGAATAAAAACTTAATTTTTAACAAAATGGCTCGATGAGAGGGTGAATGAAAGTGTGATGTGCTATGAGGTTCTACAAAGCCAAATTGGCCTGCCTGTTCAAAGCAACTAGACATCAGATATCAAGATCATAAAGCGATGCAGTGGTGATTCCAGGATTTGAGTCTGAGGGGGGCGAGATTACAAGAATTTTGTATCGTAGTGACGAATGTCGAACCTCATGGCTTATGTAAACCAAACCACTTTAACTTTACTCAGCTGACAATAAGAATCATAAAGAACACAGAAATACTTTCAATAATTTAATAAAAAATAGAATGAAATAACTAGCCAAAAAATGTTTTCAGCCGTGTCAACACTTCAAGTATAAGTGGAATGACTAGAAAAGTAGGAAAATTTTCGAGGCTATCAAGCCAGAAAGCAATGTTGTCAATTTTTTAAGGGAAACTACGAACAAACAGTTGTAGTGATTTTAAATAAAATCAAGAAATCTGGTTTAGCTCTGGGGGGCTGCAGCTCCATACTCACGCCCTGGATTTGCCACTGAAACAATGGTATGAAAAGTTTACAGAAAATGGTTAAGTTGTTGGCCTTCCAAGTGGTAGGCTTAAAGAGATTAATGCAAATTTAGACCTCATTCAGGCCCTGCAAGAAGACGATTGTTCCGCATGTGCTGAATTTAGAAATGAAATTCTCAACAGAATTAGAGGCAACAATGATTACCTAAATCATGTTTCTTTCTCAGATGAATCAACCTTTCATATAAATGGAAAGGTAAATAAGCATAATGTCCATATCTAAAAATCTGTATGCTGCGGAGAAAGAGCACCTTTGCATTCTCCGAGTTACAAATGGGGCGCACATAGAAATTTGCTAAGGTAATTTAAAATTCTTCAATATTTGTAATCTTAACAGTTAAGAAAACTTGTCTAGCATTTAAAAAAATCTCATTAAAACGGTATTTGCAAATGAATTTCTTTTTATTTATAATGCTTAAATTCATTTATTTTCTTAACTAGCTTAATTTGATTAACTAACTTTCACTTAACTAACTTAATTTCATAACTAGTGCTTAATTTCATTTATTTCCTAATTTCGTGACTGCAGTAAAGTTTTTCAGTGAAAAGCGGGGTTATGATTCCCCACCCCCCACCCCATTTATCTCTCCTAGCAGCGGAAACGTCTTTTCCCATTTTTCATGTTCAATTCAGAAGCAGATAAATCATATTTACATGTATATTTTCTTAAACATCCATGGATAAAGCATTCTTAAGATTTCAGTGATGTGATTAAATACAAAAAAGATTGGCTTAGTCACTTTAAAGGCCAAGTTTTCTAACCGGAAATTTATATGATCAAAATAATTGGGCGCTCGGAGGGTTTTAAAATGGGGGAAAATTATTACTTAATTGTTACAGAAGACATAATTTCAACCCCTAAATTGTGAGGAATTTTTTTTTTCTTTTATTGCTTTTTATCAGCATTTTCCCATCTCCACTCACAAATGCTGCTACCGACTTCAAAAGCTGCATCTTTTTCATACATTAAACAATTTCAAATTTCCATAATTCATCAATATTTAGAATCAACAGAATTTGACTTGAAACTTAAACTTTTAATTTCAACAGTGAATATATGCAGCCATAAATTTTGTGTCTGGACACCTGCATGAAATCTCTCAATACATGTAAAACTGAAAATAAGTTAATATTTAACAAATTAGTAAAAGCTGAAAATAAATTTTTCAATCATGATGAACCTACAAACTAAACAGCGATTCCAAAGTCTTCTTTACATTGAGAAAATTTTTTTTCAGGTTATCTACCAAGTTCAACAAAGATCAATAGTGGCCTTATTTTTCAAACATCTTGAACTTCAAATATATATATATATATATATATATCTTCAATTAATAATAGAAATTCTTCACTTCACTGAGAACATTTCTCTCGAGTACTTTTGTAGAGAATTATTTAAATATTGTTACAAAGCTACAAAGTCGTTTCCCTGAGATGCTAATCTAGGCAACAAACTTGGCGACTTGGCGATAAATTTGGCGACAAAGGGAATTTTCTAGAAGGACCTCAAACTTTCCACCTATTTCTACTGGTTTCATGAACTTTCTAGAGATTATGTCACTTCCTACATAATGAAGTCACTTCCTGTTGAAAAGTATAAAAAGCCAGCTCTCAAGCCAAGAGGAGTCAGTTAGATTTTGATCGGCAAGCAAGCTGGTGAGCTTAGCGCTGTGTTGAGATTTAATGGTAATCTCTATTGTGAATTTATACAAGTGCTGCTTCTTATCTTAGAATATTTGTAAAATAAAGAGCTTTATTTTTTTAATCCTGCTTATTGGACTGCATTCACGTACACCCACAAGACGATTTTGTCACAATATGCAAATACCTTGACAAAAAATACATACATAAATAAAGGTGAAACTTTATAAAAATAGTTTTTTCACAAATACTATGAAATGACAGTTAACTTTTTATTAGTTGACGGTAATATTTTCAGTCCATAGAAAAGACTTTTATATTTAGTGCTATTGAATGAAAATTTTATAAATATTTTATAACATTTTTATTTATTTGAGTTGCCACCCGCAATGCTAAATTAGTTAAAGTTTTGTATCATTCTTTCAGAGTTATTAGGAACTCATGGAAGAAATAAGTATTTGGTGGTTTCTAAAAATTGTTTGGTGCAGTCAATAATTTTTCAAGGAGCTACACAATTTAGAAATCATTTGATGCACATGATATTCTCAGTTTAATATGAAATAAAGTTACAGATGAAAAGAGGACTCAGTTTATTGTCATATTTTATATAAAAGATTTTTTTACATTAAAAATATTATATACATATATGTTTTTAAAAAATAAGTATATTAACATGCACATTGGCATTCCCTTGAGTGCTAATATAAATATTTTCATGGCAAGTAATGCTGGGTAATAAAATAAAAGAAGAAAAAACATTCTTGTCAGCACGCCAGAAGGCAAAGGTAGATTCCTTTTGTGCAGAGATAAAAAGAAAGCAAACACCCCTCTCCCATCTGCATTTCTTCTAATTTCATAAGGATGAAAAAAGGTGGAAGAGAATGCAACTGATGAGAGCTTTCCAACATGGAAGTCACAAGCTTAGGTCAAAAAGCAGTCGAAGTTAGGGGTCAAAAATCACTTTTTAGCTTCTCACTTCTAAGCAATTGCAGCTGTCAAAAAACTTTCAGCACAAAAGAGTGGTTCATTATCATGAGGCAAATCTATCTAATTTGAATTATCATTTTATTTTCAATCATATGGGAAATTGAAAATTTCAAAGAAATCATACTCTTACATCCAAGACATGTTTTTTTTTTTTTTTTCAATTTAAAAAATGAACCTTTGTCTTTGGAGACAGAAAATTGTTAATAAACTAAAGAAATCAGTTTTGCAAATTTTTGGCGAGTTTGGTTTAGTTCTTCTCATTGGAATAAAATGAGTTCCAGAAACTGAAGAAATATCTTATCATTTTGGCTTCTTTTAAGAGATGCCAATGTGTTTGGAAAGCAGTAAACAGGGTTCCCACTCTTATTGATGAAAAAAATTCAAGGACTTTTCAAGGACCTTTTTTAAAAAATTCAAGGACCATAAAATTACATATTTTAGACCACAAAAATGCAAAGGACAAATTTAAATCAAATATTTTCAACTTTAACGTTCAAATGTGTCATCATTTTCTTACTTATGACTTTTAGATGCTTAAGTGAAGAGTATCAAAGGCACATGTTTTGCTCACCTTGCAGTTAGTTAAACCAAAATCTACAGTTCAAAGTGAGTTTCGATATCACAGTTCAAGCACCCTCACTATTAAGTATAGTGTACTACTACTAGATATTAATACTGGGGAAAAAAGAAAATTTGCAAAAATGGGCAAAAAGATGCTGGAATTTACTACTTAAAATTAAAAAAATAAAAATCTAATTAAATTTTTTTTTTAAATGTACGGCGTGAGCTCCTTCTTGCACTAATCCATCACTTTACCAGATTTAATTGCAAGTCAAACCATTTGGGAGTGCATAAAGAACAAAAACCGACCATGCATGCATACATATGGGAAAAAAACTAGCTTTTCTATAATAGATCATTTCCGTCCAATATTTTGAAGATCCCATAATTTATCAAAATGATCCATATTCATAACAGAAAAAAAAGAATACACAAAATTAACAAAAAAATGCTGACATAAAATATTAATAATGTCGGGTATTGCAATAATTCACCAAAAAGATATCCTTGAAATTGAAAAATGAAACTTAATTCTGGTTATAACTCCTATTTGATATTAAATCATCAAAGAAGCAAACAGTATACAGTGTGGATGCTATTTTTTTTTGTATAGACAGATGAAGGAAAATTTAAGATCTCACAAATTGTCTGAATCTCTGGAACGAAGCCAAATTCCTCTCCACATTTGAGTACAATTAATATCTAGCAACCGAGTTGTATAGCAACGGATTCGAAAACCCTCCATGCTTTTGTGCATGCGCCGGGCAGTTATTTTCATCAAAATACAGGGAAAGTGAAAAATGGAAGGGTGATGTTTACATTTTGCTGAGCGTGAACTAACAAAGAACGGAAATGCGCTCATATGACTCATTGCCCGACACCCCTTTTTGGTGTAAAATCGTCCAAAAATGGTAATCTCAGAATCCGTTGCTGAACTATCTAATTTAACTAATAAAACTAATAAAGGGAACACGATCCTGTTCATAGAAGATATTTCGATTCCACGGAAATTTAAATGTAAACATCCAGCTGCCTGGCGCATGAGCAGAAACACGGATGGCCTCCGTTTCTGATTGTCAGCACATGACCGATTTTCATTGGTAGTCATCGATGTTTTATTCTACTTACAATAAAAGACCGGTGAATATTATCTCGTCTGATAAGAATTATCAAAATAAAAAAAATTCCAGTTTTAGAATAAATTTCCCTGCTTTTTCTGGATCTCAAGGAAACATCTCATAGCGAAACCCAACACTTTTTTGCCACCCCCATCCCTCCCCCCAAACTAGACAGAGAGGAAATATTGGTGATTGACAGCGTTACCATAGCAACACCCTTTTTTGCCACCCCTCCCTCTTCCTCCAAACTAGAGAAAAGAATAGTGACTGACAGAGTTCCCATAGCAACACCCTTTTTCTGGTGGTGGAATTCTCAAGACAGCTTACTTTTTGAATTTCTCACAGACTTTTCAAGGACACAACAAAAAAAAATCAAGAACTTTTCTGGACTTTTCAAGGAACCAACAAAAAATCAAGTACTTTTCCGGGGCCCCAAGTATGACAAATAAAATTCAAGGAGTTTTCAAGGACCGTGGGAACCCTGGTAAACTTTTATCCCCAACCCAAAATTCCTCCCAACTGACAGAAATGCATAACTAAACAGATTTTATGCTGTCATTTAAAATTTAACCAGGCTGGTGAAAAAAAAAATTACTTACCTAATATTCGATTTACAACTTCACAGTTTTGGTCTATTTCATGAAGCCACCTTTTTACATTTCCAAATGATTCTCCATTACAAACATCATACACAACAATCACACCATGTGTTCCTCTGTAATACCTATTAAAAAGATTTAATTCCTTCAATTTCTAATATAACTTTAGATAAATAGACAATATTGAAAACTATCCTTATCCAAAAATATTAACTAAATACAGACACATTTTTAATTAGGCAATCTGTAATTAATTAACCTAATACTTAATGATATCATAGAATAAAAGATTTCAACTTATTGATGAATAACCCTGCCCTGCTGCGGGAGAATTCTACTATTATTTCGTACTAGCCGCCTTCGGCGACCAGCTTGTTAGCCGGGAATACGATTTCAATTGAATCTTGCATGATTTTATATTCAAGGTTTTCTTAACATAATTTTAAACTTCAGATTGTGGTAGATATTTATACCATGTTCTATAAGTGACCTTGCACTTCTTCTGTTCATTGTCTACATAAATGTTCTTAATGGAGTCAAATAACTGACCATGTCATGAAACCTCTATGTTGTCGGCACTATCTTCAATTTCTTATACTTCTTGTAAAATATCCATTTGATTTCAATATTAAAATGATACAACACATTTTACGGCCAGCGGCATACTGAGAAAAGAATGAAAACATAGCAACCATAATCATTCAGCTTACTGGATATGCTTGAGAGCTTGGTTTACAGATTTTACAAAAAGTATTAGGATACTATCTCAGATTACAACAATGAAAGAGAAATATGCAATTAAATATTTGTTTAAACAATGAAAAGTATTGTTGTAAATTATGCTAAAAATATATTAAAATTCGAGAAAACATTATAGAGCAACTGGAAAGGTAATTTCTTCCACTTTTAGATGGTGCAAAAATGATTTTTAAGCTGTAATATTTTTGGAAGTTATTAACGAAAAACGCCAAAATTTTGCTTAATTTTTAATTAATTAAAATTTTAAAAAAAGGGCTCAGAGGTGCACATTCCCACCCTCCAAAGTATATTTGTGCCACATTTCATACCTCTGGGTCCAGTGGTCTCGCCTATAGAGCGCCAACACACGCATTCTATATTATTATTAGTAGAGACAATCCTCAAAACATGTTTCAATGTTCCATTCTTGGATCCTCTCTGCAGCTTGCGAACCACCCAACCTTCCACAACCACCCCTCGTGATAAGTAACAACTGTAGATCAGTTAAGAAATGCCTAGAATTTTTTTAACTAAGGAGGTGGTTCACGAGTGTGGTTGTGATTTAACCTGTTAACTGGGGAATAAAGTTTTGTTCAGCTCATTTCACAATGGGGAATTTTTATCACGCCTCATTTAATAAAAGAAAATCTTTTTTAACGTATTGATTATATTTATTTCGACAAAATATTTTATGATATGTAACATATAAATAAAATATTTTCAACGTACAAAGAATTGACCTTCTAGCGGAGGGAGTATGTAGGAGATACTTCTATTGTGCACCGTATTACATATTTATATCATTATTTAGATAATTTTATTATGACTTTTAATGCAATTTTTATTTATAAAATCTGTGTTTAGAAAGAAGCTAATAAAAACAGATTACATAAGTAAAAGTTGCATAAATTTTTGTGGAAGAACACAACATAAATATGTAATAAGATGCGCAATAGAAGTATCTCCCACATATATGCGCTTGCTAGAAGGTTAAAAATTTCCATGACGGAAAATGTCGTCATGCCCACTGAAGTAGTATTCTTGGCATACGAAATATTTCATCATACGCAGTTAACAGGTTAAAAGAGGAAAGCAATTTGCATAAAAATTTAAACATTATACCCACGTTGAAGTAATAGTTCTAAATCTTTCTTGCCCAGCTGTGTCCCAAATCTGCAGCTTGACTCTTTCACCGTCGACTTCAACAGTCCTGATTTTGAAATCAACTCCTATTGTAGTGATATAATTTCCTAGAAAAACGATGTTGTATAAATAAACCTTAGTATTACACATTATAAAGCACTTGCAGAATTTCAACTTTTTGTTTCAGTTTCAAATTGTATACGTACTAACCTGTGAAAGTATTATCAGCAAAGCGCAACAGTAAACTGCTTTTTCCAACACCTGCAAACGTAATTACCAAATTAGATGCATTCAAATATATTTGAGAAAGAATCACAAATAAGAAATGTTCCTTTTTACATTTCATACAGCAAGGAAAATTAGAGGTAATTTAAAGTGCCAAGTGCCATGCATAGGTACTTAGTTTATCTTTTCATTTTCATTGTTTAATGCAGCTTTAAATTTCTTCCTCAAAATCAATCTTTAATTGGTACCAGTGTGACAAAAGTAAGTAGGGGAAGGTGGTGTACCTAGGTCCCATTTTTACTTTTTAATTTTTAATTGGATAATTACTAAAAGAAAGGTAACAAAACAATTTTTCTTTCATATTTTAGGCCTTTATACACAACATATATTTATTGTAGATTTTTTTAAAAAGTATTTCAGTGCATTATTTACAATTTAAAAAAAAGTGCAAATAGGACCAAGGTACACCATGGGTAGTGTACCTTGGACCAGCTATTTCTAGATTTAAAACATCTAACCGAATAGTTTGAACATAAACATTTATTGGTATTTTAGCTACAGAAAAATGTTAATGAGCACTTTTACTTAATGAGGTCTTAGATTAGACCGAATATAAAATTATTACAACAACAGTTTCATTCCTACGAGTAGGCTTAACCAACATTGTAATTAGACAAGTCAATTCCAAATGTTAATTTCCGAAGCTGCCTTTCAGATCCTCCAGTCAACGCGGGATGTGGTAACTTCCACATTACATCACATTTTTCCACAACATAAGTGGTAGACCATGTAGTGCTCATGCACCAAGGTACACCACTTGGCCATTTCATGGAAAATGGCTGACTACTAAATTGAGGTTAAGCTTAACATAATTTCTAACACATGTTATTATAGCTAAAACTGTGCTTTATAAGTTAGGCATTTTACTATAAAGTAATTTATGTATGTTTAGGAACTATTAACACAACATTCAACAGGAAAAAAATTACTTTTGATGGGTCAATTTCCTTTTTCAGGATTCATTCATTCAAACGAGCACCTTGACAAATAAGTTCAGATACACTGGGACCTCTGGTGGCAAGTGTACAAAATACATATAACATTTTCTATACATCTATACAGATGGCGCTAAAATCGGCATACGTTCAAGGTACACCACCTTCCCCTACACCAAATATATGCTGCTGTAAAACTTTCAGATTTTTGCCAACTTTTCTGCATAAGGTTGTTACACACAAATATCAGGCAAAAACAAATACTGTTGCTGTTATTTCAAAATCTATGCACAATAAAACATAAGATTTTGATGTAACTAACCAGTTTTTGCTGAAATTAACTGTTTGAGCCCATTTTGTGAGAACATAAAACAATTCGAGAGCTGATGAAGCAAACTTATATAGGTGTTTTATATGAATAAAATGTCTTGCCAAATTTGAAATGCATATATCTGTTGCATCATCTGCACATCAACAAGATGATGTGTACAGTCCAATTTTGCCATTTTTTAAAAGGCTTTTAAGGCCATGGAGAAGCAGAAAATATTAATCAATTTTATTATTTATTTATTGCTCACTTTATTTTCTCTCAATTTACAACTTTTCCACATTACAATATTTAAAAAATGAATTTTTTGGTCTAGCCAAATATAAGAGATTTTTAAACTTTGCACAAGTAAAGCAAAATGTAAATTTATTTGTGAATTTCCCAACATAATTTTATAAATTTATTAACCTTTTGTTTCTCAAACTTTAAAAAAAGTTGGGCGTAATTTGCTTTTTTGGATGGTGGTGGTGGCATTAGCGATGGCGGTTATTGCGAAAATAAAGGCTCTTTCAGTAATCTGCCAACCAACAGATGCCTCAAAGGAAGCTATTGTCAGTGAATGGCCTCATAGCTTGGTAAATTTCAATCTCAGCAAACCTAAAATCGAGCCTATCTTCCGATCTGGTTTTTTACCTGGTTACTGGATTTTTAAAAAATAACAGGTTATAACTGGGACAAAAAAAAAAGGTTAACCAAAAAAAGGGGTTCGGTTAAAACCAGTAGGTTTTTCACATCCCTAAGTGGCATAACTTGAGGAGGTGGTCTACCCTGGGCGGCACTTCTGAAAGGGTGGCAAAATCAGACATGCACGGAATCAATTTTATAACTAAGAAGAGCAGCGGTGCTAGCTCAATCAATTGTGTACACAAAAGAATAATGTAATTAACTCATATTTTTTGTTTTTTGTTGGTAAGTTGCAGATATGTGAAAGAAATACTGGTGGTGGATGTCCGTTTTAAAAATCCATGTGCAGAGATTCAGGAAGTCACATGATGAATTCTATTATTAATAACATGTTTTTTTTTTCATGGAATTTAGGTATCTTTTTATTTTGAAGTTTATGTGCTCTACATATCTTGTAAAGGAAGGGTGGCATATTGCAAGTTTGATCCCAGCATCAAAACTTGCAGCCACGTCACTGGGTGATGATGGGGGTAAGTTCTGGTAATTGCTGCATTTATATTTTTCTTTGCTGACAACCAAAGGTTCAGTATGACTAGAGAGACATTTCGATGCAACGGCTTTTTGCTCAACTCTTTAATCATAACAACGGAACCTCAAGTACACATATTAACATTCATTTAATGTAAATTATTTTGGGAAGCTGCACAAAAAATTATTTCTAACAACAAGATCTTGAAATTGATCTTCTGACCATAAATTGCACATGATTTTTTTTTCTACAAGATATAGATAAACATCTAACATAAATAATATTATAAAATGTTTGACTTCTTACTTAAATTTGATACAGCCTAAAATATGACATATTTGTCCTAACAAAATCTATGAAAGATAAAGAATCTACATTTTGCAAATATAGGACTTGAGAAAGTAAAAGTTCTGGAATTGCAGATTTGTTAGCAAATCCCGTCCATTAGAGCTTAATCTATTTGCCCATAGTTCTAAAATATTTATCAATAAAATTTCAAACTGAAACAACTACAATGCAAAATTATTATATTTTACCAATATTTAAAAAAAATTGGTAAAATACATTGATTCATTAATTTGATTGAAGTAATCAGATATAGTAGAAAATATAGGAGATTTAAAAATGGAAGTAAACTGTTCTCAAAACGAGAATATTATGAAGAATGGCATCACAAATAAATACAATAAAATCCTGGTTAACTGAACTTGGGTTAACCGAAACCTGGGATATCTGAAATGCCTCAGAAATCGCAAATCCAAAAAACAAGTACTGTATACTGCATAGAACTGATCAAGACTTTTTTGTAACGATATCCACACTTTTTTTAAGCCTCACCAAGAAGATCACTGATTAATTTTGCTAAAATTAAAAATAATGCATATTTACAATATTAATTACGATATTGTTTACGTGTGCGTATCAGGTACATTACACCTGATGGAGAGTTAACTTAAATAAAGAACATGAGTGTAGCCTACAAAGAGAATTTGAATTTGCTCTTGCACTAAAACATTTCAGAATTACATACTGAAATTAGATACAAGACAATAATAGATGTTCATGGTTTAAACAAAAATATAGATTATCTGAAATGCCCCCCTCCTCCCTTTAGTTCGGTTAATTGGGGTTGCACTGTAATTTGTTTAATAATTAGTTTGGTACTTTTCCGTTAGCTGGGTGCAAGCGAAAAATTACCAAATGATGTAAAATTCCGCCAAATTTCTTACAACCATTCTCTTGGCGACTTGGCTCGCGTTTGGTTCACAATTGGCGACATTTATGCCCGGCTAATGGAAAATCGCTTCGCTCTTGGCGACTTGGCTCGCGTTTGGTTCACAATTGGCGACATTTGCGCTCGGTTAATGGAAAATCGCTTCGCTCTTGGCGACTTGGCTGTTTATAATTGGCGTCATTTGCACCCGGCTAACGGAAAATCATTTCACTCTTGGCAACTTGGCTCGCGTTTGGCTCACAATTGGCGACATTTGCGCCCGGCTAACGGAAAAGCACCATTAGTTTTTCTATCAGAAATAAGAACAAGTTTACAAAACAAGGAAATATATCATATTTCTTTTCAATTTCACATACTATAAGAATGCTTATTTTGCATAGGAAACAGCAGGAATTTTAACCAGACCAAAATTCTTCAAGATTAGAAAAATCTGATGATCCTACGGATATTCAGGACTGACATTCTTAAAAAATAATTAGTAATTATTCTTAGTAAATAATTCATTA
>BGPR01028581.1:0-18530 GCA_013235015.1 Araneus ventricosus | reverse complement strand
GCGATGATCTGTTTATATTGATCTTTAATTTATAATTTTAACTTAAGACAGTATCTTAAGTATAAATTAAGACAGAATCTTAAGTAAGTGGAATATTATAAATTGGAAAAATAAAGAAAGAGAAAAAGATAAATTCTCTATAAATTGAATCCAATAATAAATTGGATTCTATTTATAGAGAATTTATTATTTCTTATAAATCTCTATAAATTTAAATTTATAGAGAGATTATAAGAAATAATACATTCTCTATAAATTTAATATCCAATATATAAATTGGAATAATAAAGGTAGAGATATAAATAGAATACTTACGATATTCTATTTATTTCATTTCAATAGCAAATACTACAGAGATGTCCATTTACTGATAGAAAAGGAAAATCACAAGCATTCTAGCATAAATTAGGCAAAATGTGGGGACAGCAAAATTTATTTAATCATTGATTGTTTTTCAGTTTTCAGGATAATAGGATAAAGTTTAATCGCATTATTTAATAATATAATTAATTCTGGATTATAATAGAATTATATTCAGGTAACACCGTCTTTACTGAAGTGGCGATAACTGTACTTGCAATCGAAATGATCTTATATTATTAACTAGTCGCCTTTGGCGATAAAATAGTTCGCTGCGAATATTGGTTGTGTTTAATTTAAATGAAATCTCTTATGCATAACTAGATATTTCTTGTTACTTTAATAACGTATTTTTCAAACATCAAATTAGGCCGCGGTGGTCTAGTAGTAAGGGCTCGACCTCGGGGTCGTAGGTTCGAAACCCGATTCCACTGAAGATCCGCCGTATATGGGACCTGCTGCACGCTAAATAATGCGTAGTGGCCAAACGTCGTCCCGTTGGCATGGACCGGAAGTTTGGAGAGGGGGTGCCAGCTCAGGTGTCCTCGTCATCTGACCTCGGTTCAAAATTACGAGGTCCGTCCCTAAATAGTTGTAATAGTTTAAATAAATATAATAAAAAATAATGTTTCAAAACTGGACGTTAATATAACTTTAAACATCAAATTGTGATAAGCATTTGAGCTGTGTTAAGATGGAAGCCTTACACTCGTTCTGTTTATTGTGTAGATCAACTTCCCTAATGGAGTTAAGTCAAATGACGTCACATTTGCATGAATACGTAACTTTTCGAGCCATCTGACATCTAATTGCACGTCGTCTAACGCGGTGACTTCACTTTCTTTTCTTTATTTTTCATATTGAATGTGCAGTTGATTCCAACTTTAAAATGATGCGGCGTATTTTACTTGTATTATATGAACACGTCTAAGAAGATGATAGATGGATTGAAACATGCTGATAGGAAGATTTAGGAATAACTAGTATAATTTTCAGCAAAAAAGCAACAACAAAAGCAAACAGAAGTCAAAGGAAGTGACAAGAAAGTTCATGAAAAATCATCAAATAGTATTTTGCATACAGTGTAATTCAGTCTTGATGTGATGTATTGTAATATGATGTGATGCTTTCTTTCTGTTTTGATGCTTTTTTGTACTCTGCGCAGTCCGGGGCAGTGCCTTACACCCTCTGGGTAGGCCTTGCCGGCGTGGGCAAATAAATAAATATAAGCTTTCAGCACTTATTACTTAATTAATACTATTACTTATTAATACTATTATTTAGTATTACTTAATAACTTAGAAGGTTTTGTTAATAGATTCCAACCAGAGGGAGTGATCTCCCCTAAACTTTCTCGTATGCTTTCTAAGTGGAGACTCGTCAAAATCTCGAATACGAATTTTTTTGACGATTACAATACTTTCTCTTTGTATACTTCGTATACGAGAAAGTAAAACAAAAAACAAACAAACCTGAAATCAACTATCTGTTGCCACGTTTCAAAAAAATATTACTTTAAAGCAGGCGCGATAAAATAGGCAATGCAATGAATACTAAAGCTAAAATTCTGCTTTGGAATTGAATTCCCAAGAAAACAATTTATACTACCACAACCGTAACAATTGCAAAAGCGCGTGAATAAAAGATTTGCTGAAATAATTAGATCCGTTTGATTTACAACAATAAAAAATTGTTAACAATTGATGCTTGAAAACATTATTTATTGTTGTAAATAAAATTTACAGCAATAACAGATTGCTACCAATACGCATGCGCATGAGAATCGGATTAAAGGAAATTGAATATGCAATTTGAACGCCTCTTTTTGACGGATTTGGCCCAAACTTTTATACGGATCTACATTCATAACGATAAAACTGTGTACCAAATTTTATCCATTTAGCTATTCAAGGTTTTGAGTTATAGCGTTCACATGACCGCCGACAGACAAATAGACAGACTTTCCGTTGACGGATTTTGTCCAAAATTTGATAGAAACCTAAAAATTATGTTTAAAGACCACATACCAAGTTTCATCCCCGTATCTCTAATAGTTTTCGAGTTATCGTGTTCACAGACAGACATACAGACATAATTCCAAAATTGTGTTTTTCGGACTCAGGGAGGTCTAAACCGTGGAGATTCCTCAAAATCTCGAGTTCGAATTTTTTGACGATTACAATACTTTATCTGTGTATACTTCGTATACGAGAAAGTAAAAAATGACGAACTGAAATAACAAAGTAAAAATTCATAACGACGTTGCCAAAAAATATGAAAAATAAATTGAATAGTCAATTCTTAGCTTTTAACAATCGGAGAAAAACGCGCATATTCGTAGAAACAAAGGGAACTCTTTTAATTTCATTACAGCAATGAGAAGAATCATTGCAAATAATGCATAAAAATATCTTTAAATAATTTGTGAAAATTTTAACATGGATAGTGATCAAAATTGTCAATATAATATATTGAATTTGAATTTTCTTCACAAATATTCTCAGTGCTATAAATTTTGCATTTTTCTTTCAGAAATAAGCTGTTTTTTATGTATTTATGGCTACAAAGTTTCGTTTCCATGCTTGTAAATCTGATAGGAAAACATAAGAACACTGTTGGATCCGAAAGACATTCGAATAATATGCCATACCACAAATCGAAACAGAACACCCAGAATTTTGATTGAAACTTAAAGATTTCATATCTATTAAATACCGAAAATTAGTGCCATGACCTTCAACGTGAAATCTGGAGTACTTTTGGTTCCATGAATTGTAACTCACCATTTTTTTTTCATTTAAGGCAAGAGAGGCAGATCCAGAGGTTTGCCTGCAAGCAAAAATGTCTTAAAAAGATGATATGCGTCCTGTACTAGTCAAATAATAAGAAATGCACTGTACAGAAATATTGAATGTTGTAAGCAAGAAATTGAAGGGAAAAACTTTAAGTTTTAAGCTGCGTATTGGTTCATGTTTAAATTTTGGACGGAAGCATCTAACGGCTGGCACCGAGTGGAATGATTGACGAAAAAGGTTTCATTTAGATTTACCGAACGGATTAAAGGTTTACTGCTATGATACGCATAAAGAAAAACAACTTTTCCTTAAAGCTCCAATTCGGAGAAGGATGTATCATGGTTTAGTTTGCATTTGCAGCCGGTGGTGGAGCTGAAATTGTTTTAGTCGAAAATAAAATGAATTTAGTGTTATATCAGGACATACTGCCAGGTAGTTTGTTGCCGGTTACCCCTTTGATTACATCAGGAGATTGGACATTTCAACAAGTCAATGCACCAGATGCATATTTTTTTCTCTACAATTCTGTGTGAAGGCGAATGATGAAAAAACTTTTTAACTTTCTGAAGAGGCTAGAGTGAGAATTCCATTGCCTCAAAGCCTGCAGTGAATTTTCGCTCATAAAAACAGTATGGAATCGTCAAGTTCTTTACAGAAACTCCAGGAGGTTGTAATGTCTTGGCCTAAGTGTGACCAAATAATTCAAGCTTAGGTTGGCCTAAGTATTTTTATTTAATACAGCAATAATTAAGAGACACTTCTCGCAGAGAAGTCTTGATTAAATATGATTATTTAAAAAGGAATCAACAAAAGCATAGTTCTAAAACGTCAAAGTTCCATGAGCAATTAGTCCATGAAGACTAGTAATCATCGGATGGATAATTTCCACCTATCAACGTGATACGAAACCACGAGACTACCAGGAGTGCTCGCAAGTTGCTGAGCCGAGCGTTCGGGGAATGCCGATTCCTCGGGGTTGCTTACCAAAGTCCGATTTCAGTCGGGACTTTCAATCCGAGCTGATCAATATCACACAGCTCTCTTCGGTACTCCGGAGCCTGACAAACAGTTCGAGACTCCTAATCCGTTTCTCTCCGCCGTCCTTCCCCCGAACATCCAGTTTTTATTCACCCCTTCAGGGGGTGGATGAAGTGGTGAAGCTCCACTTATCTTTTCCTTCACTGGATAATGGTACTCTGGTTGACCAACAGCTCCCTTCCTAGTGGTCAACCCCGATTATGGAAAGGTTCTTCAGTTTTCGCACCACCGGCCTATTCAGGAATGATACCAAAGGGTACCGCTAATATGTTCGCTGACAGTGATGGATTCCTCCGCATTGTGGCGGTCCTCTGTGTGAAGTCCTTTCTCTTGCCTCTCTCTTGCCTTTCTCTTGCCTTGTTAGCGATGTCCAAGTGCAACTGTCCTGCTGTTTACCGCCAATATCAAAAGGGGCGGCACTCTTTTTCTCATGGGAACGTTGCTCGCGGGAAGGAAACTTTACAAGGTCGACACCTATGGTTACTAAAGAAAGGAACTACATTTTTCCTAAAAGAATTCACCCAGGCTCCCGAAACCGCCTGAGTTCGTCTTCTGTCGAACGGGTGGTTTGAGGCGAGATAGGGCTCATAAGGTTAATGGCCATCTCTGTTAATGCCGACTTGAATCTAATGGAAAACATTTTGGGCATTCTGGCTCAGCATGCTCACAAGAAAGGCGACAGTACAGAAGCAAGTCTGATCTAAAAATCGCAATTAAAAATTGCTAGAACAACATTGACCCGGACACCTTCGAAGCTCTATCTGGTTCTACAAACCGACGATTAATGCAAACAATAGAAAAAACAGGTTCCCACATTACTTACTAAAGAATAAATCATATCGACTCTATACTTTTTTCCAACTTCAACTTTATGTTAATTTTTTTTATTTTTTATAAAATTTTACATATGTAATTAAAGTTAAATGTATTTTTGCTGTGCCATCCTTATATCATGAAGTATTCTTACATTTCATAAAAATATGTATTTTCTTAAAATATGATATATGTGGGATATTGCCCATAAAGAATAATTTAATCACTGCATAAATAAGGATTGTAAGAGCTGGATTAATTATTTTTGGCGATAGATGGAGCCAGAGATCTGCTCAGGGCATGTCACGAGCAGCGCCCTCTCCCGACAAAACCAACTTGCACGCTCAGAACAGAGGAGCACACCTCAGGCAGCAGACAAGCTCATAATTCTTTCTCGTAACTCCTTTTCTCATCGTGTAAGTCAGATCAGTTTTGGCGCAGTTAAGTCGCCCGATCGTCACGTTGTGGTAACTATGTCCCATCTAACTTTCTTTATGGCTCTCTATATTTCTAATACCGTAATTATTCTTACCCATTAACCTCTATCCCAAGTTAATCTAGCTCATAAATAAATATGACTTCATGTAAATTGGTAATTCTCTCGTTAACTTTCTGTGTACATGTCTTCCCCCCTTTAAATTCTCCCTATAGTATTTAAATAATTGTTTTTTATTTAACTTGAAGTCTCCTCGTTCATTTTATGTAATATTTTGTCTTAAATTTAATGTGATAAAAACCCTTAAATCCCCTAGACATAAATCCAATCTACTTACCCCTTAAAGGTAACCCTTCCGTGAGCATTTTGTTTAACTGAACGGAAACCCACATATATATTTCTTGTCTTGTCTCATCTAATTTTGCGAGTTTATACTTTTTTCCATTGCTTTAAACTGCATTAAAATATTTGCTATTAAATATTTAATCTTACTTTTTGTATATAAAATTTTATTACAGAAAAATAGTATTGCAGTTCTTAATTTTTCGTTTTTTAAAAATAATATTATGTCTAAAAATAATGCAGGTGATTTTTCTGACATAATATTGATTTTAACAGAAGAATTTCTTCGGAATAGAAAAAAATAGAATAAAAATATTATAGGATAATTACAATTCAATAGAAAAAAATAATTGCTTTTTCAACATTTCCTCATTGAAAAGATTAGAATTTTGGAATTAAATTATTTTCGTTTTATTTTCAAAATTATGAATAACCCCCTGGAATTCATTAGATTCAATCAATTCCATTGAAAGAATGGCAGGCTGAATCTCTTTTTTCAATTTTGACTTTCAATAAATTTTTTTAAGAAGATTGAAAACAGTCTTAAGGTAAAAAAAGTAAGTAGATTTCCTATAACTATTGAAGAGAATTTTATTAATAAGACTGGCCTTATTATAAATTTTCTATTAAGTTCTCAGAGTTGGTAAACATACATATTCTTCTTGTTTATTTTTGTTTATATTAGCTTGTTTTTAAGGTTTTCACTTGCTTCTCTTCACCCGCATAAGTCTATTTCCTGAATTTTTATAGATTCTTCACTATCTCCATAGCAACGGCTTACGCTAACAATGTTTAACGCGAATATCGTAGGTTCAGTACAAGAAGTTCAGGTTTCCTTACTTATTATTTTTCTCTCTTCTGGTCCATTTAAATTTTTTTTCAAAAACTTGGTTGTTTACTTTCTATGAAAAAAATTATGGCTTATCTGAAGCAAACATTCCAATTTTACGGGTTTATACGAAACATATAGCTTTTCCTCGTTGGTCCTCGAATATATAATTTTCTTGAATTGGCGTTTATTTTTATGCGAAGCTAAGTTAAGCTCTTTCGTAAATTTAGTATTATGCGTACAATTTGCTTTTTCTCGTATAATTTGAATATAATTTCCAAAATAAACTTAACGTTCGACTTCCCAGTTATTCGAATTGCAAGATGTCCAAACAGAAGATATACATGCATTATCAACACAATGTTTTCCAATCTTCAGAGGCCGGTCCAGATGTTGCACTGATGAGCAATTACTCTTTCATTTTCTCAGAGGAAATAATCTGACCTCTTATTGGCCTGTAGATAGAATTACTTCCCAGTCTTAATGTAATGCTCTCTGTGTGATAGCTGGACTTATTGCTAATGCCGGAAGACGATAATAAATAACACTATGGGCATGTGAAAAGTATCGCATATAGTCATTCAAAGTGAGAAGTTCATATATCAAAAATTTATTTGTTTGAAATCCACTAGTCTGTACCCCTTCATATCGCCAATAGATGTAAAGTCGCCAACGCGTATTAATTATAACCGCCATTGCAATTCAGCGCTGCTTCATTGCATCGTTTATCATAGCAGCAGTCTTGCTTTTTTGCGTTAGTAATTTGGCATCTGATGGCATCTATTAGTCGGTACCCCTTTATATCGCCAATGGATGTCAAGTCGCCAATGCGTATTAATTATAATCGTCAATGCAACTCAAAGCCGTTTCATTGTACGAGCCGATCCCGCGCAGACCCTCTGCGCTCGGTTATACGAATATCACAACTTTCCTGACGCTTCTAGAGCCAGATTGGCGCTTCAGCGCTCCACGAAAATTTGCCAAGACTGAAAAAGGCGCCAAGTGGTGTGCGCATAACAGAAAAGTAGCACAATAGTAAGTTCAATGAGATTCACTTCAATTTGTGAATTGACACGATTTTATCTTCGCTGACTTAAACTATTTTGACGTTGATCTGAACTTTTTCTGGATCGCCTAAGCCCATCTGCGTCATTTCTAACTGATCTTTTCCGAATAATTTCGTCCAAAGTTTCATTATATTGTAAGAAATATTGTGAATTCTTCATCTATAACCCACTTTTTTTCGAGAAAAAGCTATTTTACGCTAGAAAGAATATAGTAACAGGCTGCGACTATGAAGTTATGCCTAACATGGAGGAGGCTACCGGTTTTGTTTTGTAAACAAACCGATCATTGCCATCGGCAAAAGAGAAATTAACCTCTTTTCTGTGCCACGTACTTTAGCGGTTTTTTTCATATATATATATATTATTTAGCTTAGCAACAATCTTGCTTTTTGGCACTAGTGTTTTGGCATCCGTTGGCAATAGGAAGATGTACCGATTTCTGGATTTCAAGCAAATGGGTCTTTTGATATAAAACCTCCCAGATAGCAAAGAAGTTTGCGGAAAGGTCGCCATTTCACTTTCCATAGGCTGTCCGCAAAAGCATTTCCGCGCAAACCGTTTCGGAAACCATTCCCGCAAAACTGACGTAGGAAAGCTTTTTATGAACCACCTGTCCCATCGTGCGTAGCCGTGTCCGGTATAGTGATTATTGCGTTTGCCTTCCAACCCTATGAACGCAAGTTCGATCACCGGCTCGGAGGAATTTGAAGTTTTGTCACAATCTACAACGAAATCGTACAAGTAAGTTCAATTAAAAATTAGAATAATCAAATTAATAATTAAGCTTTGATTAATTAAGATTCCTAATTGATCTAATTAATTGGCATTCCAGATAACTCTAAGTTGGACTAAGATGACGCCAAAAGAAGGGGATAAAAAATGGGGTTGGCCCCATCTGTAGGAGTACGGCTTTGAAGACGGGGGTTGGACCCCTCTTTAGGAGTGTATGACATCGGAGGAGAGAATGGGGGCTCTATTTTGTCCGCCGAAAGAGGGTTCGTAACAACCTTTTGAAAGGTCTGAAACAAGCTTGTAATAAAAGTTTGGGGAAATCTTATTAAAAATCTTACAGAAAACCTTGTTTCTTGTTAACTAGCAAACCTTTCCGCTACCTTGCCGAAAGGTTCAACCCTTGTCAGGGAAACCTTTGTGTCAACCCTTTACCCTTGCTGACGACAAGGTTTCCAAAACCTTTTAGACACCTTTTCTATGCTATCTCGGCTTTTGCACTTTCAGTGACGATATGATATCTTCTTATAACCTAAAAGGAAGAAAAATCCATTTCCTTCCCTTCACTACAATATTCATTTTAAAATGTTTAAAGTAATAAGTGCAGGCATTAAACAGCAAAAACAGGCGCATGCGCACCACCAGTAAGAATAGCGCCATCGTGTGGCAGGATTTGTGATGAGTCGATATGAATTGAAAGACGAGGTGGTGAAAATGTACCCAAACATTCAAGACTAAGATGTAACTACTGATTAATTGATAATTTAAGAATTTACTTCTTTTAAGTGATCTGTGCTCGTGTTACGTGAATATCTAATGTTATTGAAATAAATTTTGTTTCTTTAAAATAGCTAGCTGTCGTCGTAGTTGGAGTGGTTGGCGTTCATTGAATTCTCAATTAATCTTTAAATAAATGTTTGTCTCGGAGACTTCAGTACATGCTCGCGACCGTGTCTCAACTCAGATAGTATTGTCGTAATTTATACCGCATTGTATTGCTATTCTTACTGGTGGGGAGAGCATTCCTGTCCTTGATGTGAAGCTAGTGCAGTTCCAGAACGTTATTTTGAGATTTCACCGATACGTAATCTAAAGATTAAAGTACTGGGAAAAAGGCCGGAAAACTTCATTTCACATCCACTTCAATTTCAATTGAACAAACTAAACCAATACAATCATTAAAATTCAAAATGTTACAGAAATGGGAATTCGCCTTTCTTTGAGCAATTTTAAATTTCAATATGCTATATGATAAGTCTTATAACTTAGTCTGCTGTATAAGTTCCAAAAATGTAAGTGTTGCCACTGCCGATATATTATGCACTTCCTGTTTCATTTTATTTCATCATATTTTATCGTTTGGCAACTAGTTTTTTTTTTCTAATGTCTGAAAAAATGGAATACCAACTACGAACCATTTTGCTATGCTTTTGAATCAAAATGCTCCGTTTCCTGTAAATAGCTATGCTTTTGTTCGTATCGTATATACTCAATGTTGTGCGTCTGAATAAAAAGGATTAAAATCTACGATTACGTTTACATTTACGACAGTAAGCGATGAGATTAAGAAATTGAAGAAATGACAGAGAATGAAGAAAAACAATTATTTTATAGAGAAAATAAATGTTTACTTAAATTGGGCTCTCTATTTTCTTTAAAAACAATACTGTTTTATATAAATTTGTTTATCATAATACATTACATTTGCATTTTTAAAACTGAAATGGTTCTTGTATGATTTCCGTTTACAACGTGTTATCTAGTAACCAAACTGAAGCAAATACCGAGTTAAATGTACTTTAGCAAATACCTCCATGAATTAAAATTATTATGAAACCATTATACTAATGCCATAATATCTATATAATTGTTTTTTTCTCTTTTAAAATCAACTCAAAGCAATGCAACTTATTATTGTTTTCCTTTCGATTACTCACAGACATACGTTGCTTAGATTTCAAAGAAACTCTGCGATTCCTTTCAAGCAGCTGACACTGACTTAGAAACCATTTCATTTAAAAATTGTCCTGAAAAGGATTGAGAACTACATCAAAAGCCTTTCGGAGAAAATGAAGTTTTCTATTCTTTACCTAATCGACCGTTTGATGTAAATCCAAACGACTTTCAGGAGTCAAAAAGTAAAATCCGATTTAACTTTCAAATACAAAAGGTGCAGTAATGAAAAGTCCACCTTAGATGTGTATGATAAGCTCTATTTTTGTGATTAAAATATCGGGTGTAGTACTTCTAAATAAACACGATCAAGGAATCGCTTAAAACCTGTTTCTCTGATGTTTTTATAACTTTTATAGGCATTTGGAAAAGTCTTTATTTCATTTTTCATCATTATTTGTAAATATATTTACTATTAATGAGTATTGTATAGCAACGGATTCGGAAATCTTCCGCGCTTCTGCGCATGCGCCGGGCGGAGTTATTTTCATCAAAATAGGGGGAGAGTGAAGAATGGAAGGGTGATGTTTACATTTTACTGAGCGTTATCTAACAAAGAACTCCGGAAATGCACTCACATGACTCCTTGCCTGACTCCCCTTTCCGGTGTAAAATTGTCCAACGGTGGTTGTCTCGGAATCCGTTGCTGAACTGTAAATTCTGTTTTCCTTTATAGATTCTTCAAAATGGTGCGTATAATTCTATACTATATATATAGCTATGTGTATACTCTAAATTCTGTTTCCATAATCAAATTTTTTGCATTGGAAGCTCTATATATGGCCAAAAACTCTTTTTATTTACAACACGTAATCGAAATCGAGGTTGTCAGAAATTCATATGATGCTATAAGAACAGAAATAACTTAAAGAAGATAGATATCTTATATATTAAAATTCGAACGTCAACAAACGTATGTATCTATGTCCTTCCATCTTCCATGTCCTTCCCTTCCTATGTCCTTCTATCTAATCCTGAAACTAGCCGTAGTATCAAAAGATGGAAAATAATCCGAGGAATCCATTTCGACTATTTAAATTCCGAAATTGTAATCTGTTAAAAAATATTAATTAAAAACGTCAAAATGAATGAATTGATGTGCTGCCATCTATTGGCAGCATGGTGAATTCATTCACGGTGGATTCTTTTTTCCCCCATTATTAGTTTTCGCTTCTGGTGTTGCATTTTTTTTATTTATTTAACGGAAGTTGGTATTTCTTTTTGAGCGAGCGTCTGTGTTTGGATTTATTAACAATGGAAACAAATCGTTTTCATGCTTTTTTTTCCTTCTCTTTTGTATTAAAGTGTTTAATTTCGCAACGTTTGTTAGGGGAAGTAAGTGACAATATTTGTTGATTATAGCGAAAACGGAGGCGGGGCATATGAAAATATATGAATCCCAAGTCTCACGTGACCTCAATTCTCTCCGCCCGGGAATATCCTATTATTCGTGATAGCGCGTGCAACGCCGGGCCACACAGCTAGTATTAATATAATATTTGTCGTGCCCCATGGGACACATTTGAGGGAAGTATATGACAAAAACTGATATTTTCCCATCACCATTAGATAACGGCTATCCTGGGAGCTACTCATCACTACATTACGTGCTTCTTTTTGTGTCCGTAACTTTAGAAAAAAGTTTATTTTTGTACTTGATTCATAAACCATACTCCAAGTCTGTAGTTTCCTGTATTAGATAAACCAATATTTTCTAATATAAAAAATAATTTGCAGCATTTTTTGGAAGCAATACAGTCAGTTCTTTTTCACGTTTTATGAAAGACAAGAAAAGTTATTCATAAATTATAATAATTTTTGAACGGTATAAAAATGCCAATTTCAGAATACTTTCTTTAATACTGTTGTTTATCGTTTTCAAAATTTAAGTCATTCAATTCGCCTCTTATAGAAAAATTATTAAGTCGTTTCATTGTTTTAACATTCTTCTCAAGAAACCGCAATGAAGCAGCAGTTTTTTAAACAACTAAATTTCGAAGCCTGGAAGTTTATGGTAATATAATGTCGATGATAAATCTTGTTACAAAAGTCTTTCTGTGGGTGTATGGTGTAAAATGTCCAACACGCAGGATAATGGAGAATGAAGGTTTATTCACAAATATGCAGAAAAACACGTAGCACAGGTAACAGGAAACAATAGATCTTGCACAGATTTACAGGTAATAACAGTTCAGCACTTTGATATTTAGCAACACAGTCAGCAAATAACTAATAATGACAATAACAGCACTTTCAATAGCGCTCAGCTCACCAGCTTCCTAGCTCGCACTGCAGACGAAACTCTAAAGTAATTCCAGTGGATCAACACTGCTACCGCTCGCCGTCTTAACATCTTACGAGCTCGCACAGCGGATAGAGCTCCAAAGACGTTCACGCTCCAAGGCGATCCCAGTCGATCAACATTCCTCCGTCATCCAAGCGCTTTCCTTATATAGTCTGCCGCGGCAGGCCGTGACGTCACATTGAATCATCTAGTACATTCAAGCATATCTCCTCTGCTAATAGAGATATCGAGAAGATTCCAGCACCTTTGAGATCCCATATTTCGTTGCCAAGTCTCCAAGTTTGTCGCCAAGGTCAGGGCTCCAGTCGTGGCTGCTGCCGGTCATCCCATACTTACCCTTGTAAAACTCTCTTCACAACCTTAAGACTCACATTGCTGGGAAGCGAATTTTCATGTTTGTAACAATCTGAAAGAATAAATAAAAAACTTGATAATGTTTTATTTTTAGGAAAATTCGAACCATCTAATCTGCCATTTCTGCAAAAATCAAAGTTTTGCTTTATTATTTTTAAATGTTCGCAAGTATACATAATGATTCGAACAAGAAAAAAAAAATAATAATTCGACGGTAGGTTTTCTCTTCTTTTTGCAAACTTCAATGTCCACCTTTCTCTGTTAAATGAAACTAAAACCAACTCTCTCTGTTATTTGGTTGCGCAGCTATAAGCGTTTAACTTTAGCACAAGATTCTACGTAATTCAACAATTCTGAAGTAATACATTCGCGAGAACGTAAGATAGATGAATGAATTGCCTAATGAACTTGGATAGTCTGCGCGCTCGCGCATCGGTTGCTGTGACGAAATTCTTCATGATTGAAACGAACTTTCAGCTTTGATTTTGATTCGATTTGACTTTTCCATGATTTTCACCAACTTTGCAACTCGACTGCGACTAAACCGTTATTTCAAATTCCGAAATTCTTTTTGCAATCGTCAATGTGCCCCTTTCTCTGTTAAATGAAACAAAACCCAATTCTCTTTGTTATTTAGTTGCGGAGCTATAAGCGTTTAACTTGAGCAAGAAAAGCGTCATAATTTTTTTCTTTCGCGGCACACCACTATGGAGAGACGCAAGTCTACGTCAAAAAATTTAAAATAAACAACATCTGCTCGCATGTAAAAAGCATCATATTCCCTTATTTCTATGCTTTATGAAAGACAATTCAATATACTCTGTTGTTTTAAGATAATAGATTTTAATTGATCATCTGTTGTTGCTGCTGTAACTCAGTATCTTTTTCACTATCATTTAATTTTCCAGGTATCGCCATAACGACAAGCTGTAGCCAAACTTCAGAACAGGCGATCATCCAACGAACTTGTAAGCTCTTTCTTTATTTTAACGAACCTGAAAGCCGCCATTTTTGTACACTTATTTGTTCCTTGAATATTAATTATGTGTTACTTTTGTTCTGACACAAAAATCCAAAAAGTACTGCGTGCGATATTACTTTAAATTCATTTATTTTCTACCTCCGTGACTGTTTTCGTTTGTGTTTTGTTTCGTTATTCAATTTTGGTTTAAAAACTTATGGCAAGTATTATGCGATGCATGTGCATTCTTATGTCAATGCGAGGGTCAAAGAGTATTCGAATAGTTTAGTTCAGTTATATTAACGTCCCGTTTTGGAGCAACACGAGGGCTATTTTGGGACGGTTCTCGTAATTTTGAACCACGGTCAGATGTTGAGGGCGACGCCTGAGTTGGCACCCTCCTCTCCAAACTTCCACGCCACACCACCGATATAAAGGCAGACTTTGACAATATGAACTGGTCGGTCCTTTTTAAAATTTTTGACTTCTACAAGATTCCCCTTTTTTATAGAAATTTTATATACTACTACCTGCTGGACAGGAAAGTAGTTTTTAAAGATGGAACTTTAGAAATTGAAAGAGACTGCCACAAGGGTTGTCCACAGGGCTCTGTGGTGGCCCCTAATTTGTGGAATATTTATGTAAATAGAGTCCTAGAGATAAACAGTGAAAGGGTGTTTTTACAAGCATTTGCAGACGACCTTGCGCTTGTTACGGCTGGCAGCGTCAGGAAAGAATTGGAAATTAATACTAATGAAGCATTAGAGTTGATTCACTTAACATTGGTAGAATCGAAACTTGAGCTGTCGGTCGGCAAGTGTCAGGGACTTGCATTTAGATCCCTTGTACGTCATCAGAAGAGGAAGGGTCAAACAGTTTTAAAAGAAAACCCATCTTCAAGATAAATGGCCAGAGTATAAGAATAGGGGAATCACTTAAATATCTCAGTGTTCTGCTGGATAGCAGGTTGGCATGGTCCTCTCATATTTTATCGTTGCATGCAAAGGTCTATAACCTAACAAATAATTTTAGTAAAATAATAAAGACAGACTGGAATTTGGATAAAGAACTGGTTAAAATATGGTACCTGACAGTTATCGAGAAGGCTTTGCTGTACGGCGCTGGCGTCTGGGGCGGAGACTTAACTTGTGAACAAATCAAAAGGCTTCATACGATACAACGAGTTTTTCTAATTAAACTGCTTAGGCCATACAGAACTACTGCTACGCAGGCACTTAACGTCCTGTCCGGTATTCCACTATTACACATAACAGCTAAAATGGAGTATTTAAGGTTTCAAATTTGGACCTGTCGCTCGAGAGGACTCGATGGTGTTATTGATTTATTTAAATTGGATAAATTTGAAAACTATCAGAGATCCCATTAAATACTAGAGTTTTAGAACTAAGAGATAAAGTCCAAGATAGTCATTTCGAGGTGTACACAAATGGGTCCAAAGACGATGGTGGTGTTGGGTTCTCTGTGTGCATTCTCCATGGAGAAATTCAACATAAAATTATATGTAAAAATTGGAACCCCAGAACACAGTCTTCCAGGCCGAACTTGCGGCTTTGGGTGAGGCAGTGGATTGGGCTATTGAAAATAAAAAGAAAATCAACATTTACACTGATAGTAGGTCTTCCATCGAGGCCCACAAGAGCTACGGGTCTAGATCTAAATTTGTAATTTCCATAAAAAATAAATTTTGCTTGGCGGAGGGATTGGTTGCCTGGGTGAAGGCTCACGTCGGAATCCCGGGCAATGAGCTCGCCGATCACTTCGCCAAATTGGCTCGTGTTGAGGGTGAGGGTATGGATATCCCATTCCCTTACTCCCTTGTTAAATTTACACTTAAAAAGAAATTACTAGAAGATTGGCAAATTTATTATGGAGCATATGAAACAGCTTCTGGAAACCGGATCAGGGGTTTTGTTCCTCGCGTGGATACAAAAACTTTAATTAAAAGTAAATATTTGATATATTTTTTAACGGGACATGGACCATTTCCCTGCTACCTCAGCAGATTCAAAATTTTATCTTCCTCTCTTTGCGAATGCGGGTTACTTGGAGATCCTGACCATTATCTTTTTGACTGTTTAATGACGCGGGATCATCATCTAAAGAAGCCCTCTTGTGAAGCCAAGAGTTTGTGGCTTAAAAACGTAATGTCGACTGCGGCTAATCACGAAAAACTTGTGAATTGTTTTAAAGTTAGTAGAGTGATTTGTGATCGCTTGAGTAGAGTGTAGCTGGTCTACCCCTTTTTAAATTTTTTATATTTTTAATGACATAGATTGTGGGATTTAATGTTTAATTGAATATATATTGGATATATAATTGATTTTAATTATTTTCATTTTAATAGTATGCTTTGATTTGGTCATTTTGGAGAGAGTTTGTTTGGCCTTGTTCGATTTCATGGCCTTGTCATTCTGAGATTTTAAACATTTGAAAATTAAATTTGAGCTATTGGGATTTTCACAATGGTTTTAATAATTCCTTTTGTGTGTAAAGTTTGTTTGTGTGTTCGTTTTAATTTGTCTGTGTCTATTTTGAGTGTGGTTTAGGGTTGACTTTTTTTTTTTTGGTATTTGCGCTGCATCTCACACATTGTAACTTATGAGTGGAATGCCATTGATAATTAAAATTGGGAATGTATTGCTTGTTTCTCCCCGGCCATGGTAAATTTTTATTAGTAAATAACTTTCACTCCATATGCTGTTATTTGCATTGTCTCCTTGGCCGGGTGAGCCCTTGTAATGCGAAACTTCTATATATGTTAATATGTATTTAATTTCCACCCATGTTGCGGGGTGCAGTACGTATATATGAGGAAAAACTTTTAATAAATGCGAGTTGGGCTGGCGTCCTCCTTCTGCTGCTGCTGGTCAGTTCTCTTCTCCTCCGACTCTTTAATGCCTTAAACCCAGTAGGGTAGGCTGGATCGGGGTGGGTTGTATAACGCCACATCACCGGGAGGACGCTTTGCCACTACGTATGATTTAGCGTGCAGCGGGCCCCATACACGGCGGATTTTGAGTGGAGTCGGGTTTTGAAACCTGGAGCTCTCTGCCCCCAAAGCCGAGACCTTACTTCTAAGACACAGCGGCCTCTCTAAGAGTGTTCGAATAAAAATCGAAATTAGAGCTTTGACGTATTGTGTAATTTAAGAAAACCTACCGCAAGCTTCTTTGTGTCTCGAGGCGCTGTCAGGAATGCTTATTTCGTTTTGTGGGAAAAAATTCACTGTTTTTTGTATATTGAAAATATCTGTCATTTTTATGTTATGGGGAGAAAAGTTTTGATACGTAAAAATGGAGTTTCGCTTGAATTACAATTTTCGGTGTTTAATTTTCGTATTCCTTTATTCTTTTGTGCCTTCCTTGAATTTTAATGGCAACTCTTTTTATCTTTTAGTGACATCTCACAGTTTTTGTTAACTTTTCACGACTTATGTTTGTAACATCCCTTTTTAAGATACTGAATGTTTTAAACATCTGAAAATATAAATAATCATGCACAGTATTGCTTATCTTTTTATTTATATTGCGATAAAAAATCTTATACAAATAAAATTTTTCGAATCCAGTTATCTTTTTATCTATAATGCCATAAAAAAAATCTTACGGGAATTAGATTCTTAAAATCCAATAACATGCAAAGTAGTATGTTACTGACGAAACAAGATAATTGATTTATATATTTTGTTATTTTTTATAATTATTATTTTTTATATTTTTGGTTATAAAATTTTTCTGTAATTCGTGAACACTTAAATGAAAAATCTAATTTCTGATAACAAAGTAATGAAGAAAGATTCAAAAGATTTTATATACTTTCAATTTCGTCATCATAGTCTTATTTACTTATCTTACTTAGAAATTAAATACATTTTACACACGTAGTATATGCTCATTGTTACGCACAGATAATTTCAATCAAATTTTGTTTAATTTATACATGATTATTATAATAATTTAATAATGATAAATTTTTATTGTATAATCACCAGTTTTTCAAATTATATTTTGAAATTCTACCCTCTATTAATTTTAATACTATTAATTATGACAAATCTCGGCAAAAAATATGCAAAATTAGTATATAACTTATTCCTTGTGAATGAAAACCATTTTTGTATATTGGAAAACATATTCGTATGGCATTTTTATTCACTTTTCTTACAGCCAAACTTAAAAGAAGTTAAAAATGCACCATTACTATCTGACGCAGCGCATGAGGAATCCCTTAGGAGAAAATGATGCCCTTTGTCACAAATTCTGAAGAAAATCTGGGTTATGACGCATCAAATACACAGACGAAAAATGTGCATGAAGATTTTTATTATTCCTAAAATAAACTTTATTCTTTTTTTTCTTTTATTCCAGAAGAAATGGAATTCTTGAAAACTTTATTTTGTTTTTCTAAGACATCAGAAGTAATCGCTCTTGGAGAGAAATCTTATTCTGTATTTTTACGTATTTAGAATATTCTTTTTCAATTTTTTTCCGAATAAAAATGGTTTTCTCAGAGACAAATAAAGTTTGA
>BGPR01028580.1:0-17864 GCA_013235015.1 Araneus ventricosus | reverse complement strand
TAAAAATTTATAGACACTTAAAGTACGCCGGAGTATAGGGTAGACAACAAAAATTTCGTTACTAGATTTAGCTACCCTGACACTATTATTTTTTTTTGATCGTGAATTTGCACGTTCTCCATAGTGATCTAATGATGTGCCGGAAAGAAAAATTCATGAAACTTTTGCGCTCAGAGTTAAACGCTTATAGCTCCCAACGCAAAAAAGCATAGAGTTGGTTTTAGTTTTAAAAATTAAAAGAATTTAGAATTTGAGAATTACGGTTTAGTCACGTCGAGGCACAAAGTGAAATCTGCATTCAAATCAAGTTGAAAGTCTCGTTTCAATCATGAAAAAAATTTTGATGACGTCTGGCAACCGATGCGCGCACGCGCGACTATCGCGATATTAGGCATTATTCAATGTGATCTTACGTTCAACGCGAAATACACCAAGAATTGTTGAATTTCACGTCGAATTCTAAAATTGCTAAAGTTAAATACATCTCGCACCGCAAAATAACAGAGAGTTGGTTTAGTTTCATAGGTGGTCATTGAAGATTGCTAAAAAATTTTTAGATTTGGAATTACGGTTTTAGTCACGAATTTGTCCGTGAAAAGGTTGGTGTAAAACATCACGAAAGCAATTGTTCATTAGATAGAAGTCACATAGTCACACTCAGACTAATGGTCACTATAGATTTAGAGTTAACAGTGACATAGAGATACTTAGTTACGAGAAATTGGCACTGAGTAGGGTAAGTAAGTCTAGCGCCCTCATTCCAGCGGCGTTTCCATAGGGACAAAGCCTACTCGTCGAATCTTTTAAAAAAAAGCTCTTATTTGAGGCCAGGCAGCTAAATGGAATAAAAATTTAATTTTTTTCACAAAAGTGGGGATGTCCCCCCCCCCAGGCGCGCTGCAACTGCCTTTGACCCATAAATTTGGCTCAATTCTTTGATCACAGATCTTCTGTGTTGAAGACTAAGCGCGATTCCTCATTTTATGTCCAGTATAATGCCTTTGAGTTGGAACTCTTAACATACAACCAGACGGAAAGGAACGCTCCTTCAACCTTTTGATTGATCCAAATTCTAGCCTAGAGCTACAGTTCTTGTGCTGCTAAATCATGTGATGGCAATCTGTCCTCATTCTATCTCGCTTTGAGTTCCTCGTCTTCACATGAACAAACAGATAGGCTTTCCTTAGACTTAATTCTGCTCGAAAAATTTGACACAAATATACAATTTTAAACAAAAGTCTGTGCAGACGAAATTACCTTATATCAATACATATATAGTAGCGTGGTCAAACTTGGTAAATAAATACGGGTAGCGTTGCAGAGCTAGGACTCTGCCAAGTTTTATTCGAGGATATATTTTGAAAATAGAAGGTGGCTGAGTGGCAGGAGACCTTGATGATGACATATCTAGACGTCATAATTTCCGTATGAAGTAAAAACTATCGACATCGGTCAAGTGGCGTTGTGTGGGACTAGTCACTGGTTTAGCCAAATTGACGCAAACTAGCTGCCTTTGCGACCACCAGTGGCGGCGACTGGGGAGGCAACCACCCCGCCCACTCTCTATCGTGAAAAATTAAATTTTTATATTATTTTAGCAGTCCAAAATTAAAAATTATAAAAAAAAAAGTGGTGTCCGAAAAGTTATAATAAGTGTTCAGGTCTGTTGCTTGATTTTCAATCGAGTGAGCGAAATCCAAAATTCGGGTCGGGAGGCTGAGGTTCATAAAAATTTTTATCTGTCATGACGAAATGCCATACCTCGTTCATGAATGTAGACCAAAACACTTTAACTTTACAGAGCTTTACCTACTTAACAATAAGGATCATAAAGAACACTGCAATACTTACGATCAATTTAATAAAAAAATACAATGAAATAACTATAGCAAAAATATTTTCGACCACGTCAACGCCGCTACAAGTACAAGTGGAATGACTAGAAATTAGAAAATTTTCGAGCCGTCGAGCCAGAAAGCAATGTTGTCACTTTATTATTTTTTTTAAAGGAAAATGATAAGAACAAAAGCTTGAGAATTTTAAATAAAATCAAGATCTGGTTTAGCTCGGGTGCAGCCCGATAGCCCCCCCTGGATTCCACTGTTTTCAATTAACCCTCGACATTCACGAGAATTTGAGCCGAATGTCTTTGAAATGATAAAATGAGCGACCAACTCCTTGTTCGCCAGAGATATGATTTCAATTCGAATCTTGCATCATTTTATATTCATGGTTCCCCTAATAACGTAAATTTTAAACTTTTAGACGTGATTGATATTTATTCCATGTTCTTTAGTGGCTTGCATCTCTTCCTGTTCATTGCAACATGAATGTCCCTAATGGCTTGAATAACTGGCCATGTCATGTACATCTGATTGCACATTGTCCGGCGCTATCTTCACCTTCTTATTCTCTTGATAAAATCTGATATTTGATTAGGCATAAAATGAAGCAACACATTTTATGGCTATGGCATTTTAGCTACTCAAAACATGCCGGGAAAAGAATGAAAAGATAACAACCATAATTATTCAGGATTACTGGATATATTCTTTAATATATGCCATATCTCGGAGAGCTTTGGTTTAAGATTCCACAAAATCTTCACGAAATAAATTTCATGAAAGCAAAAACGATTAGAGATCTACCTCATCTTTCACAATGAAAGGGAAACACACAATTAATTATTTGTTTAAACATGAAAACGAGTTTGAAATTGAATTGTAATCAATGAAAAAAAAAAAAGTATTATTGGTTGTAATTATGCCAAAAATATTTTTAAATTTATTACAATCAAAAGGAAAACTTGAGCGGCACTAATTTGATATCATTGAAAAGTAATTTTTTAAACTTTCAGATATAAAAGATTTTGTGCTGTAATATTTAGAACAGGCATATATAAGGAAAATGCCAAATTTTCCTAATTTTATTGTATTAAAAATTCCAATTAAAATTTCAAAAGGTCTCGAGGGAATTCCCCACCCCCTAAAGTAGGTTTGTGCCTTAAATTCTCAGCTCTAGAGGTCCATCGGTCTTCCCCTGTAGAGCTCCAACACACACAGACTCACACACATTCTCCTTTTATTATTAGTAAGAGATATGTAAATATGCATTTATAGGTTTAAAATTTTATTATAATTATTTTCATTTCTGTTTCGCTATTTTATTTTTGTTATGGATTTAGATAATAATCTGGTAAATTTTTTCCTGCAAGTTAACAGTGGTTTTCCTTGTTAGCAAGAATTTATGCTCATAATTCTTCTTTATTTTCTATTATTGCTTTATTCCAGTCAGACAATGTCTTACTGCACGACATCATACAAATAGCTAATTATTCCAATTAATTATGATAAAATTGCTGAATTATCAACCCTTAATTAAATATAAAATTGATTATGTGTTAACTAAATTAGAGAAATCTTGCTTTGCCCCCATTGAAGATGTCTTGCCCCCGTCGAAAAAATTTCCGACGCCGCCTCGAGCGACACAAGTACCGAAAAAACGGACGTATGATCACATCACAAATACTTACAGTAACCATGAACAGAAAAAGACTATATTAACACTCGGAAACCGATACTGGCACAAATTCAACTCGCAAGTGAAAAATGGAATTATTTAGGAGCAATTGTGCATTTATTTCTAAACCCAAGGGTGAACGTCGGCGTTTTTGAATGAAAGGGAATGCGACACAACCATGTCTTGCTTCTCTAGTGCGCATGGTATATCACTGTGAATCCTGACATAACAGAACTTGACTGACAAAAATTATAATATTCAGCATCTTGATCGTAATCCATTAAATATGCAAACATAGCGCGATTAAACCATCTAATATCGCTTGGAAGAACGAAGCAGAAATGAAAATAGTAAAAGTTAGGTCATATTTCGTGATGTTTCATAAAAGATCACGCATGATCTACGGTGACTTCAAAAGCAGTTAGGAAAATCGCGTAGAAGAATCAGACATAGATTTAGAGTAAAAGCAAAAGACACTTTCAAATTGTTCACTTTTAATTTGAAATAGGTTAAAAAGCAATATTGACGACTTTGGAAAAACAAGACATGTTTTGCAGCCGAAACATGTTCGATCTGTTTGTCATTTTTCAAGCTTATTTGTTGTGGATAACTGAGGAAAACATCGAACAGCGCAACTCAACCATAAGAAGTATGTCAGTCTTGTCAACAATTACAAACTTATCCGGTAGAAAATAAACAACAATTGAATATGATACGCAAATCTGCTTTTCTGGTGTTAGAAGACTAAATTGAGCACACTGCTGATTTGTTGAATAATAAATTAAAATGTTTTTTTTGATAAACGAAATTTTAAAATAGCAATACGTAACTGAACGAAGCATAGTAAAAGTACGCCGGAGTGTAGGGGGTAGACAACAAAATTTCGTTACTAGATTAGCTAGCTTTTCCGGACACTACTATCTTTTGACGTAGACTTACGTCTCTCCGTAGTGATCTAATGATGTGTCGGGAAAGAAAAAAATTATGACGTTTTTCGCGCTCAAAGTTAAACGCTTATAGCTCCGCAACCAAATAACATAGAGAGTTGATTTTAGTTTTTAAAATTAAAAGAATTTTAGAATTCGGAATTACGGTTTAGTCACAGTCGAGCTGCAAAGTTCGAAATCTTGTTCAAAATCAAAGTTGAAAGTTCGTTTCAATCATGAAAAATTTTGATGACGTCATAGCAACCGATGCGCGAGCACGCAGACTATCCAAGTACATTAGGCAATTCATTCATCGATCTTACGTTCACGCGAAATATTACTCAAGAATTGTTGAATTACGTCGAATTCTGTGCTAAAGTTAAACGCTTATAGCTCCGCAACCAAATAACATAGAGAGTTGGTTTTAGTTTCATAGGTGGACATTGAAGATTGCCAAAAGAATTTTAGAATTACGGTTTAGTCTCAGTCAGTGGCGAATCTAGGATTCGGGTCTGGGAGGGGCTGAGGTCATAAAAACTTTGTATCGTCATGATGAATGTCAAACCTCAAGGCTAAAGTAAACCAAAACACTTTAACTTTACAGACTTTACTCACCAGACAATAAGAATGATAAAGAACAATACGCTACTTTCAATAATTTAATAAAAATTACAATGAAATAACTAGCCAAAAAGTGTCTTCGACCGCGTCAAAGATTCAAGTACGAGTAGAATGACTACAAAAGTAGGAAAATTTTCGAGCCTGTCAAGCCAGAAAGTAACGTTGAAACGTTTTTATTATTTTTTAAAAAAGAGAGAAATTAAGGAAAAACAGTTGTAATGATGTTAAATAAAATCAAGAATTCTGACTTGGCTCTGGAGGGGGGCTGTAGCCCGATAGTCCCCCCCCGGATTCGCCACTGGTCTCAGTACAGTTGTAGAGTTGGTGAAAATCACGAAGAATTTTACATAGATAGTCATATAGTCACATTAGACTAACGGTCACTATAGGATTAATAGTCACATAGAGTCGCTTTTGACTAAGGTAAGCAAGTCTACGCTCATCAATACCAGCGGCCGTTTCGAAGGGACAGCCTACCGTCGATTTTTTTAAAATCTTGGTTTTAGGCAGCTAAAATGGAATAAAAATTTAATTTTTTTCCCAAAAAGTGGGGGGGGCCCCCCCCCCCCCGAGGCGCCGCCACCGCTCTTGACCTATTGGGTCTCCAAACTTTGTTACAGATCTACAATTTTGGTGTTAAGATCACGTAGCAAATTTCATTTTATGTAGTATAATGCGGTTTTGAGTTAATCTCGTTAACGTACAGACCGACAGTGAGACACTCAACCTTTTGGCGGATTTGATCCAAATTTAACCTAGAGCTACAATTCTGGTGTTAAATAATGTGATAAATTTCATCCATCTATCTCGTTTTGAGTTCTCGTCTTCACATGAACAAACAGATAGGCTTTCTTATGACTGATTTCGTCGAAAATTTGACACAAATCTACAATTTTAAAGCAATGTCTGCATACGAAATTTACCCGTAATATTAAATAGCATAGCTAGCAGCTTGTAACTTGGTGAAATAAATTGGCGAATTGGCGATTGCAGAGGCTGAAGGACTCTGCCAAAGTTTTATTTTGCGATATATTTTGAAAATAAAAAGGTGGTGGGTGGCAGGAGACCATTGATGACATATCTAGACGTCATAAGTTTCCGTATGAAATAAAAACTATCGACAACGGTCAAGTGGTTGTTGCTGTGGGACTATTCCACTGGTTTAGTCAATTATTTTAAACTAGCTGCCTTTGGCGACCACCAGTGGCGGCGACTCGGGGGGGAGGCAACCACCCCCGCCCACTTCTCACGTGAAAAATTAAATTTTTATATTATTTTAGCAGTCCAAAATAAAAAATTATAAAAAAAGTGGTGTCCGGGAAAGTTAAATAAGTGTTCGCTGTTGCTTGATTTTCAATTAACCCTCTGACATTCACGAGAATTTGGAGCCGGATGTCATGAAATGCCTAAAAATGAGCGACCAACTTGTTCGCCGGGAATATGATTTCAATTGAATCTTGCATCATTTTATATTCATGGTTCCCCTAATAACGTAATTTTAAACTTTAGATCGTGATTGATATTTATTCCATGTTCTTTTAGTGGCTTGCATCTCTTCCGTTCATTGCATACATGAATGTCCCTAATGAAGTTGAATAACTGGCCATGTCATGTAACATCTGATTGCACATTGTCGGCGCCATCTTCACCTTCTTATTCCTCTTGTAAAATCTGTATTTGATTTCAGCATAAAAATGAAGCAGCACATTTTATGGCTAGTGGCATTTTAGCTGGACTAAAACATGCCGGGAAAAAGAATGAAAAGATAGCAACCATAATTATTCAGGTTACTGGATATATTTCTTAATATACGTAATATCTCGGAGAGCTTGGTTTAAAGATTCCACAAAAATTTTCACGAAATAAAATATGAAAGCAAAACGTATTAGGATATTACCTCATCTTTCAACAATGAAAGGGAAACACACAATTAATTATTTGTTTAAACAATGAAAACGGTTTGAATTGAATTGTAACAATGAAAAGTATTGTTGTAAATTATGCCAAAAAATATTTTTTTAAATTTATTACAATCAAAGGAAAACTTGAGCGGCAACTTAATTGATATCATTGAAAAAGTAATTTTTTAAACTTTCAGATATAAAAATGATTTTTGTGCTGTAATATTTAGGAACTAGCATTTATTAAGGAAAAATGCCAAAATTTTTCCTAATTTTTTATTTATTAAAATTCCAATTAAAATTTCAAAAAAGGCTCCGAGGTGCACATTCCCACCCTCTAAAGTAGGTTTGTGCCAAATTTCTCAGCTCTAGGTCCAGCGGTCTGCCATGCTCCAACACACACAGACTCACACACACATTCTCCTTTATAATTAGTAGAGATATGTAAATATGCATTTATAGGTTTAAAATTTATTAATAATTATTTTCACTTGTTTCGGCTATTATTTTGTTATGGGATTTAGATAATAATCTGAAAAAATTTTTCCAGTAACAGTGCGGTTTCCTCTTGTTGCTAAGAAATTTATGCTCATAATTCTTCATTTTCTATTATTGCTTGTCATTCAATCAGACAATTCTTACTGCACCGACATCATATAAATAGCTAATTATTCCAATTAATTAATTATGATAATTAAATTCGCAAATTAATAACCCTTAATTAAATATAAAATTATTATGTGTTAACTAAATTAGAGAAATCTTGCTTGCCCCCCATTGAAGATGTCTTGCCCCCCTCGTCGGAAAATTTCCGACGCCGCCTCTGAGCGACACAAGCTACCAAAAAACGGGACGTATGGTCACATTACAAAATGCTACAGTAACCATTAGCAACAGAAAAACATATTAACACTCGGAAACCGATACTGGAAATTCAATCAGCAAGAAAAATGGATTATTTAGAGCAATTATGCATTTATTTCTAAACCCAAAGGGTGAACGTCGGCGTTTTTGACATGAAATGTGTGACACAACCATGTCTTGCTCTCTAGTGCGCGATTGTAAATCACGGTGAATCCTGACATAACAGAACTTGACTGACAAAAATTATAATATTCAGCACTTTGATCGTAATCCATTAAATATGCAAACAGCTAGCGCGATAAACCATTCAATATCGCTTCAAGAACGAAGCAGAAATTGAAATAGTAAAAAGCTAGGTCATATTTCGTGATGTTTCATAAAGAATGCAGCATATCTACGGTGACTTCAAAAGCATTATGAAAATCGCGTAGAAGAATCGAACAGAATTAGATTTAGAGTGCAAAAGACACTTTCAAATTGTTCACTTTTAAATTTAAATAGGTTAAAAAGCAATATTGACGACTTTGGGAAAAACAAGACATGTTTTTGTCAGCCGAAACATGTTTTTCGATCTGTTAAGTGTTTTTCAAGCTTATTTGTTTTGATACACAGAGGAAAACATCAAACTAGCGCAACTCCTAACCCATTAAGATATGTCATCTTGTCAACACTACAACCATCCGGTAGAAAAAATAAACAAATAAATAAATAAAATACGCAATCTGCTTTTCTGGTGTTAGAAGACTAAATTACACACTGCTGATTTGTTGAATAATAAATTAAAATGTTTTTTGATAAACGAAATTTTAAAATTAGATTGCAGAAGATTTTTTCTTAAATTTTACTGTGCTATCTCAGTGTCAATATCGTTTGGCGTTTATCTCATGTTTGCTGTTTTTCTCATACGCATTACAAGTAAGATATAGGAGTTTTTAAAAATCAGTTTGGCGACTGCATAAGAAATTTTCAAGTGCTGCCGTCTACCAGTTCAAAGTGTGAAGTACATGTACTACATTCAGTGCAAATGTAGAAACAAGGGCAAAATCAAGCGATCATGACACAGTTTTTAAATCAATGAAAGGGTTGAGATTGCAGTTTTATTTACGAGAAAATCTGCTTTTATGCATACTATTTTTTACTTTCTCGCATACGAAGTAAACAAAGTATTGCAATCGTCAAAAAAAATTCGACCTCGTCATTTGGATGAATTTCCACGTTTCAGACCTCCTCGAGTCCAAATAGCCATTTTTCGAACACAAAACTTTTTGGAATTATGTCAATATGAGAACGCGATAACTCAAAAACGAAACAAGCTAGACGGATGAAATTTGGTACGCGATCTTCACACAAAAAATATTGATTGCTCACAAATTTTGAACGAAATCTGTTAAAGGGAAGTTGTCTGTCTAACTCCGCAAAGCAACGAGCTGCATACTGTATTACCGCCACGAGAAAAACCCTAGACACCAGACATGCCTGTGGCGGGCGTCATGGAAACGGGATATTCCACTGCATTTTGGGGGTGAAGGAAAGGGCTTTATTTCATTTGGCGCAGATAGAACCGACGGAAGTCTCGTTTCGCTTTGTACTACGGTCGAAAACGAATTCCTCGCCTAACGAAGTGTGCTTTGTTCGCCAAATGTTGCGGTTGATTGAATCGTCTACTTGCTGCAACTCCGTCCAGGGTTTTTCTCCTGGCTGTAGAACAGTAGATGAAAACCGGCATCAGGCTTTATTACTAGGATTGCAGATCTTTATCAGGTTTTGGAAAAAATTCATCATCGGGTTGACTGTCAGTCAATCTGTCTATTCGTTCGCATATGAACACGATAACTTAAACTTGCAACAAGTCGATGACAAGTTAAGTTGACAACACGTAGAAAATTACGAGAGACCGTACCATCGATGTAGGACGTCATACGTGTTTCTACGCGTCTTACGATTACAATTCTGCGAAATAAAATAATTTTCGTTTCTACTATTAAACTTCGGTACACAGAATATCACTTATTGATGCTTAAAGCGAAGCTCTGTTAAAGTATATCTATCAGAGTGAAACCTCTTAAATACGTCACTCATTAGTGTGTCACTCTCATTAAAACGTCATTTTTTCTTGGTCTAGATTATTCCCACCCATTTCACTGTCAAAAAGATCTTCATAACGACGCAGGTATTCCATAGTGCGTAGCCTAAAACTACAGGAGAAAAATCTTTTAATCCCTTAACTGTGGCACACGAGCTCCACTCGCGCATCGAATTACGGTATTTTTAAACTTATAACCCAAAATTAGGTCATTCATCGACGTTTATAATTTGGTACAAAAATGACCAGTAATCCATTAACATCTCAAGTGATCTATGGACTCTTATTTGACTCAATACGACAACACATCCCCAAAGCAGGAGTCATCGAATTAGACAGTGGAGAAAGCTAAAGAGCAGTTAAGGGGTTAACGATATAAATTCGTCTTACGGTGATTTCCTTAGATCCAAAATCAAACGTTACGATAATCAAAACTAACAGAATATTTTTCAAAAACAAAACTAAAGTTGGGTGTTCCCTTTACAAAATTTCACTACAATAAAAGAAACACTAAGAAGGACTATTACAGTCAATTCTGGATAATTCGAACTTGTTTAATTCGAAATTTTTCCTCGGTCCCTAGAATTCTGTATTAAAATAATGTTAAAAAATCGTGGATAATTCGAATTTTTCGTACGATTGCCATTAAAATATTACAGTAAAAATTGTTCCTGAGACTTTTCTCAGCTAAGGTGCATTATTTTAACGGTCTTTCTAAGGAAAAGAAAAATGAGGGTTGGAATGTCACTATGCGTTGATTTCCGAGGATTTTTTTGTCCACCATCTAATATTACCGTCTCCCCTCCCTGCAGCATTCACTATTGATTAGTCATCCAAAGCCTGTCTGCATTTGCAGATTTCATTCACAGAAGCAATTAAAAATATCTGCCTTTCTTTAAAAGTGATGAAAAATTAAGCTAGTAAAAAAATGTTTGATTTAATGATAAAAAATGTAGCAGTATTCTTAGATAAAGTTTATGTGTTAAATCTTTGATCGTGGAGTTAATCTTTTTTATTTATCTCTTCTGTTTGAGAGAATATATGTAATTCGAATTTTTGGATATTTCGAACTTTTTCTCTGGTCCCTTCAACTTCGAATTATCCAAATTTGACTGAACAAAGGAATACATTTAAATTTCTATCGTAATAAAATGATATGCAATATTGCACTTTATGCGATAATGAGGATTACATTTAACTGCAATACATCCTGTGATAAAAATTTGAGGAAGAAATATCTGTTCCTGAGAGGAAAACTATCTCAAATCCAATTTTGCCGATTTTGATGTTTTTATTGTCCGCATCTTCGCCGTAGTATGTGCGTAGGTATCGTAGCAGTAGGTCGGAAAGAACAAAAGAGAACCACGCTCAAAAATGCGCATTGCAACACATTGCGCTCTGGGAGTTCTTTCGGCTCTCCTGTAAAATGTTAAAATTGTTATTTAAGAGACCTTACCTCTGACGTAAAGATATATGGTACTCAAAAAGAGTTATTGCAGTAAAAGTGCTATATTTATTATTTTATGTATTGTTCAGTTATTAAAAAAAATATTGGAATTTAAAAATTTTTCAAATATTCAGAATTTAAACTTGTCTGAACACTAAACCTGTCAAATTATAGCATAATAATATATTAGAATAATTACGAAACCGCATTTGAAAGTTGACCTACACCACGGGGAGGGGAGGCCGAGTTTCTTATGCGACCCTACCAGTTATTTACAATTTGAAATAATATACTTGCCTGTAATATAACAATAATTACAGAACAATAAATAGCCTTTAAGATTCCGCTCATGCGGCCTTTTGCCCAGTTGATGAAATTTAATGATGCCTTTCAGTGCAAAAAGGTTCCCGGTTGCCCACGCCTGCCCTACACCATTATACTATACTGTTATTGCGAGTAGTTTATCGCATTTTGAATTAAAATTCAACAATTCGTCGTTCTAGAGCGGTCCCTTGTATTGGCACAACATAGCTTCTCCCTATACTCTCGAATTCTCACAGACTACAGACCTCGAGATAAAAATTCGAGCAAGTCGTTCTAGAGCGGTCCTTGTATTGACAACATAGTCCGTTTATACTGTCAATTTGAATTGTCACAGATGACAGATCTACTTAGAATCCAATAAATCTCATGCGCTGGAACGCCTTTCGAATTGGCTACTGAAAAAGAAATAAGTAACTGCATCCATTTATCGACTTAACGCAATGAATAGGACAAAGAAACTTCCTGAAAGTTGTAATTACCACATATTGTTTCTTGACACTTTCATCAATGCATGTAAATTATTCAACAGGTGGCGAAGCGCACTTGGCGGATAATACAAAAAGACGTCCGTCTCTTAGTTATTTTTTTCCGCATATTTCATTTCTGATCGGCATGATGAAAAAAATGCGGCAGCTTTTGCCTTTCAGTAAACAAACGAGTCTGTAGAAAGTATATAATTCACCGTTTCACAACAAAAGCTATAAGCACCGCACAGAGTGTAGTTTCTAAGGAATAATACAGTTGGTATTTATTATTACTGAAAGCACTTAAGCAAATGAATAAATTTTAATATTTAGAAGACATTCCGCTTTTCGTAGAAGAATTTGGTTTTGATTTGGATAGCTAAAATAGTCTCACCCGTTGAGGTAAATGGTAAGAAATATTGAAATAAACTTCAGTTTAAAAAATTTGTTCTTGTTACGTAAATTTTTCGTATACCATTAATCAAAATTAAACACTACAAAAATTAATCCAATCCTCTTTCATACATTTATTTTTTAGTTTTTTAAAGTTTAAACGTTTAAAACAACCAGTAGGAATGCTCCTCGACTTTCTTGTAAGTTACACAATACAATGCTTTGTATTTAGATTCAAGTATAGTGTAGAGATTCGGTTACTATTGATCCTCTTCTCACAAACCGAATGGGTCCAAAATTGTTCCTACCTAGATCTACAATTTCGGTGTCAACATCTATATTACTAAACACGCTGAGGGTTTGTCCAAAAATGATGGTTGAAATCTAGAAGTTGGAACACACTCTTATTAAAACGTCGCCAGAACGCCAAGCAAGATGGATGCTAAGATGAACAAAACGTACATCGGTCACAGTTAAAAGTTAATCGTTTAAAGTTTAATCTTGTTTCGAACCCATTGTTTGTCGTTGCACTATCTCCCGTTCAAATGTAGAATTGCAACAGAACTATTAGCTTCTAGCTCATTGAATGTAAGGAATATTTTTTTTTAATTATTCTAATGAAGCAGTGAGAATATCGCTCGCATGCCTGCGGCATCTGAAGAGGGCAACGGGCAATTTTACTCTTAAAAAAACACCAGCAGCTTCATTTTCAGCACAGGGAACCTAGTACGCTAGCTTAGTGAATGCATGGAATCTTATTCTTTAAATTACTCTAATGAAGCAGCAGATCATTTAATGTTCTTCAGAACAAATAATAGTAAGACTTACTCAGTTCTAATATTTGCAATTGGGAGGAAACGCTCTAACTATATCAAAAAGAAAAATGAACAACGCGGCGCATCAAGGAAACCATCACGCAGGTGAAGACATCATTCAAATGCTGGATTGCAAAATGATCAAGCAACTTCAAAAATTTCCTCAAACGATTTTTATTAAGGCAAAGAAAAAAAATCTCAATTATGTAATCGGAGAAATATATAATCACTAAATAAATCAAAAGCTCTATTTTTCATTTATTTATAATTGAAATATCCTAATTAAAATATATATTTTATTTAATTAAATATTTTAAGTTTAATAATCCGACTCAAAAGCAAACGCTTGCCGTGACGTAAGCGATCAGCCGATGGGTTGCCAATGGAACTAATCGCTTGATTCTTCAAGTCATATTGAGCGAAATCGCGTTTTCCAACTTCTAGATACCAACCATTTGATACCAATTTACATTAATTTTGGTGATAAAATCTACAAAATTTCACAACTACTATAGTTCGTTGCATTTTGGAGTATTGTGTTCATGAGCACACGGGAAACACACATTCAAAGGCGAATTTCAGTTTTGGTGTAAAGACTGGATATCAAATTTACGTTCGCAAACAGATATCTTAATATAAATAAAAAGTCATTGTGGGTATGTGGGTGGGACTGTATGTGCTATGTTACATCTTCTCCTAAACAATGGACGAGTTTTCAAACTAAAATTTTGTACACTTATTATTTAAGAGAAGGGAAGTACTTATGAACTTTCCAAGTCCCAAAGTTAGTAAACAGTCAGTTAATTGAAAATAACCGAAATCGTTTTCCGCCAAATCTTCGGAGCAAACTGTCCGACAAAAATTTTTTATACCATCTTGAAGTTCAAATTTTTACCTTTTTCAATGATACTACATTATTTCTCTGACATTTTCCTTCGATTGATTAATTTTTAAAAGTTCCAAAACTTTAAAATGCGTGCAGACTTTTGAAATAACGAATATTTATATGTACCCGTTGCTGGGCAAGCTTAGAACTTTGAACTAATTCACCTTTTTATTTCCAGCTTGGCGCTTGATACAGTTGCCAAATAGATTTGGTCGATTGGCTTAATCGGGAAGGTACCCAGGAAAACGTGTCAATGAATCATAAAAACATCAAGATCGTCCATTGACGTATTATGATATGGTTGTCAAGAGTTTTATAATAGAAGGTATATTTTGTCTTATGTATTCTTACTAGTAGAAGCAGATGACATATAGCATGGTGGATGATATATTCCAAAAGAACTTGAGTAAACCATTGAGTACAATGATGTAATTTACAGTAACAGAGGAATTAAACAATGAGCGTCCAATTATGTTATTATCAATAAACTCGGACTTGACTTCCTTTCTATATATAACGAAACATTTACTAAATGGGGTAAAAAAAAAGTAGCAATTCAAATTCTTCGCGCACGAAGTCGCGGGTAACAGCTAGTTTCCTAATAAAGTAAAACTTCGATTAACCGTCACCGTTCGGGGAGCGCATATTTACGGATCCTACATAGTAAGGAATGACGTCGCCTCTCATTGGCTCTCAGCGTCACGTGACTTCGCTTACTTCTAAATGGTGTCATGAAACTAAACGGTACTTACTAATGCTGAAGGTTCCTTCTTTACGTATTTCATTCTAAAAATGTATTCATCATTCTCTTGAGAAGCATCCAAATAATCACAATTAGAAGGTAGTTTTGATTTTTCCATGATGCGTTAGCAGAAGACAAAATAACAATTAAGACCCCGCCAAAGCGCAGTGCTATTCAGAAGCAAGCAAAGTCACGTGACGCTGAGAGCCAATGAGAAGCGACCTCATTCCCTACTATGTAGGATCCGTAAATATGCGTTCGGAGCAGGGCTGTGACGAATAAGCGAATAGACGGATAAAAGAAATCTCTTGATACATATGTAAGTGACATGATTTCATTGCTGCCTTGGGACGAAAATGAAAATAAAATCCTTTAAAGTGAAAAATACACACATTTTGTACTTACAAAATTATCAACACAAAATCAATATAAGTGTAGTAATGTACAGAAATGTATTGCAATACTATAAACATACGTTACTTTACAATAATCCGTCATCTTCTGTGATTTCGAGGCTCGAACCTTAGATTTTAGATGATGACGGGTAACAAAAACTGACGGTTAATCGAAGTTTTACTGTATGGTTTTTATTTCGGACTCATGAACACATCTAAATTTCGAGGTTGAATGTTTTGACGATTAAAATACTTTCTCTTTGTATATTTTGTATATGAGGAAATAAAGAGTTTTGTCAAAATCAGTTACCAGGACAGAGGGATTATACAACATAATGCCCCTTTGATAAATCTTTTGTGTATACTTATTAATTTCGCATGACCAAACTGCATCTGGATATGCTAATGATGCTTTGTCTTTTTGTTAATATTAAAATGATATATTGAGCATAAGACGACTGCCTAAAACAAAGAAGCGGAATGGATCAATGATTCAGTGACATCTAATCCTTACTCGAGTCCATGAAGTATGAAAAGATATTTGAACTCACTTAATCTGAAGGATCAAGAAATATCTGATTATCTCGTTTGTAAGCAGGCAGTTATTTCCATAATCCGTTTTAGTTGCTTTTCTGACAGAAATCTTCACTATTTCTTTGTAAACTCTACAGTTTTGATGTTGAATGTCATACACAAGTTGTATTTTATATAACAATAAAAGCGACGATTCATCGATACATAAAAAAACACTAAATTCGAAGAAAATACTTCTTCCGGTAACGAACATTTACGAAATGGGAGGGATTAGCAAAAATTTGCCCACGAACAAACGGGAGTTTTTCTCTCCTCTGCTTTCTCGTATACTTACGCAATATGGTGTGTTTTGCGTTTAGCTTCGTCGTGTAGTGAAAATCGATTATCCCTTTTCGAAAATAAAATTTAGTTAATTATTTTTTAAACGAACTATTTAATGATACGTATAAACAGGACAAAACGAAAAATTTCATTCAAATTCAGGACATTTTTATATTCTGGGAGATAGAACCGAAAAATGGGACGTCCCATCAACATGTACGTATGCCTTATGTTAAGAAGGAGGATTTACTTTCATACTACATTTATTTAAAATCAACTTTTTAAAAGTTAAATCCAATTTATCTTTTCAAATTTGAGCTATTTACATATAAGGAAAATTTGAGAAATATAATCACATTTCAGGACAATATTCGGGCTTAAAGCTAGGGAGGAGAAATTTACTTTTATATTACTTTCATTTAAAATCAACCTTTTGAAAATTGAATCTAAATCATCTTTTTTAATGTGAGTTATTTACACATAAATAACATTCGGGACAAACAGTCAAAATTCGGGACTGTTCCCGCTAATCCGGGACGTCCGGTCACTTTATTGGAACGCATGTAAAAACGCAAACGATGGGAGCTCTGCGAAACGGCCGCTGGGATTGAGGGGCGTAAACTTACCTTACTCAACTGTGACTTTCTGTGACTAAAGTAGCTTTATGTGACTGAAGTAACTCTTTTGTGACAGATTATGTGACGGGAGTAGCTCTTTGTAACTCTCAATTTATGTGACCGATTCGTAATTTTGGTTGTTTTTTTTCCGTGAAAAAAATTCTTGCTTTCAAATGTAATATATTTCTTCACGTTATTAATATTCGATACAATTTCTGTTAGTAACAATCCTCAACAAATCACTTCGCTGACTCATTTTGGCAGTTTCTAGAAATTTCTACGAAACAAAATTTGGAAAATCCAGTTAATATACGCTCATAACCGACTGAGGCCGCCAGACAGTTAGATATGAGAAAGCACCAGAAGCTAGGTTGAACACTGCGTGCGCGCGCATCGGTCGCTGTGACGTCATCAAAATTCTTCGCGATTTTCACCAACTTTGCAACTCGACTGTGACTCAATCGTAATTCCAAATTCTTTTTGCAATCTTCAATGTCCACTTTTCTCTGTTAACTGAAACTAAAACCAACTCTCTATGTTATTTGGTTGCGGAGCTATAAGCGTTTAACTTTACCACGAGAAACGACATAATTTTTTCCTTTCCCGACACCCCATTAGACCACTAAGGAGGGACACAAGTTTACGTCAAAACCGCATGTTCTTGCCGTAAAACATATTTTATGGAAAGAAACTGTTCATATGAATCGATGATCACAAGGTCAGTTCGGTGTGTTGTCTGATTAATGTTATTATTTTTTTAGATGCAGGATCTTCGAATTTTGCCCGACTGCGTCGCTGTACAAGTTATATAAGCGCCTGCGTTACCAAACAGCAAAAATTAACAGAAAAACTTCAATCCTGGATTGCCTCAAAAAAAAAAAAAAAAAAAAAACCCAAAGAAAAGAGAGTGGATTTCAACCCGTAAGTCTTCCAAACAAGGTCATGTTCTTGCAGCACAAAAAAAATGCATGTAAAACTATACTTTCAAGCGCTAATAAATTGCATTCCACAT
>BGPR01028579.1:0-19878 GCA_013235015.1 Araneus ventricosus | reverse complement strand
TGAAATATAACGATATTGCTGATAGTCTTGCTAAAGAAGGTGCTACCGTGCCTCATTCCTATGTAGAAGCCTTGACCTACCTTGAGTTATATTAAGAAGAAAGGCCTTTGTTAACATTTCTTGGAGGAATCCACCAGCTCATTCACGGTATCGTAGTGAAGGTCCCGGTGCTACTATACATTTTAAGGTGGATAGGAAAGACCAAACAGTTTTGGCTCACTTATCATCCGGTCACTTAAAAACCCTCAGATTCTCTCGTGGTGATAAGCAGTTCAATATCTGCACAAAGTGCAACATGATTGAGGCCACTCCGCAACACCTACTTGACTGTGTTGCCTTTGGTGTATGATGACCTGCTTAAGCGACCGGATTTCGTGTTGGAGGCGATGAAGGCGAACGACCTCAGGGATCTGATCTGATTCAGCTCAGAAGGATTAGAAAGAAGAAGGGGGATGCTGTACGGCATTCAGAATATTGTAGGAACATCGTGGAGATATCGTAAAATATCTTGTGTTACAGGGTAATATTGATCCTGTAAGAGAGCAGCGCTGGTCCTCCCGTTGGTGTCTCGAGGATGTTTGGAGAGGGGGGTGCCAGCTCAGGTGTCGTCCTTGTCATCGGACCGAGGCTCAGAATTACAAGGTTCGTCCCAATATAGCCTTCGCGTGGTTTCGAAAACGGGACGTTAATATAACTAAAAGAGAGCAGCGCTGTCTACTCTTTCCATTTGTCAAAAGCAAGACAAGGGGGTCTATTCTGGTACCCCCAGTTGGGTTGGGAGTTGGGTTGGGTTCCGCACGTTAACAACGGAACCCAACCGGGGGTACCAGAATAGACCCCAAGATCAGACAGCCTTCGAGAGACGGTCGAACAGAAAAAAAGCAAGATCTGCTCTTCACGTGAAACCCGAATCATGGAGTAATAGGTCCCCATCACTGGCAGTATGGCGTTGATACTCAATAGCCTCATGTCACTTATGATATCACTTAGATGCCAGACGAACATCTGAGTGATATAATATTTAGAAATAACCTAGACACCAGCCGCATCTGTATATACTCATTCCATTTGAAATCGCTCGAGTCATTAAATTCATTACTAAATTTGCGCGTCTATTCTGGTACCCCCGGTTGGGTTGGGAGACGTCACTTTTTCCGCACGTTAACAACGGGAAAAGTGACGTCTCCGAAACCAACCGGGTGTACCAGAATAGACCCCTTAGTGACTTAACACATTCGCTGCCACTATTCACGCCTGATATTCGAACCATCTATCTAATTAGATGACCACTTCTCTGCTAACGACAGTAGAGAAAAGATAATCTAATTAGGTAATAGGTTCTGGACACGCCAGCGCGCCAGTGGTAGTGAATGAGTTAAATCGTGTTCCCTCATAAATGTATGCATTTTAATCCCAATACAGTAAATCACTGTGTTTGATGTCTCCTTATGTAGTTACATGAGAGCATATATCTACAAGAGGTAGCCCTTTATATAGTAGTACTAGCAGTACGCGCACGGCGTTGTCCATGGAATCAGGACTTTAACAAAATGAAAAAATATCACTTACAATGACATGAAAAAGTTTTGAAAACAAAATCAGAACAAAAGATACACATTATTTGATTTTCCTGCTTATTTTTCTTTCGCGCTGCAGTACAGAGTAGGTTAATCCAAAACAATTTTACAAAATTGGAACGTGAAAATGATTATTATACAGCAAGCAAAATATAAAATCGAATCCGATAATAATAATCGAAGTAATTCATTCAGGCGAAGGTCATGACGTATCCTGCGCGTCCGCCAATCAAAATTGCCAGCAACGTTCCGAAGAAGTGCCGCGTGAGGAACTCGATAGAGAAAAATGACTCTTAACCGTCCAGAAAAAAATGAAAATAAACGGGAAAAGATATTTTAACCGTTCTAGTTATAAGCTGAAAAAATTGAAAATAATAGTGTTATTAGAAAGTCGGATGCAACAAATTTAAAAACAAAAGTAACATTGTGATGGCGAAACTGGCTATTTTTTAAAAATTTTTCAAAATTCAGCAAATTACGTTAGAAATTCAAAACTAACTTCATTAGAACGGAAATAGCGTGCTCTTTCTGATGGTATATCAATTTTTGTCGTACAGTTATCCGAAACCATGCTATTGTGAAATTAGTGCGAAAAACAACACAAAACATTAAATAAAAAAATTTCTAGAATAAATTTTAAAATTTCGGCTTCGAGGTGCATTCAGTCACCATTACGACTACCTGTGTGCCAAATTTCATGGCTGTAAGTGCGATAGATTCGTCTGGACATCGCAGACAAACACACACGCAAACATTGTCTTTTATAAGTATAGATCCGTTAGTAGATACATGGCGTGATGGGGATGGACAAAATTTGCAGTCAACGCACCTCTGAACAGACGAACATGGTGTAGCAGAATAATATCCCGATATATCTGGCCTATTATGGTTCTGCGTTGGACATGGAGACCTACTTGAGAACACAGGATAAGGAGACCCTACACCAGCAGTCCAGCACCACCGTAACAGTGGGGTTCAATGACATTTTATCGGTTGTAATGGGTCCATCGTGCTTTCATCAGGAAGTGAGATCAGAGGCCGGCTGTACTGGTGTTCTCTGCGTCAGGTTAACCTGTCCAGACATCGTCGATGGCACACATTTCCCAACCGTCTGTATACGGTTTGTCTCTGGATTGGCTATGGATTCCGTTAGGTCTGCTTCAATATTTTGCCTGTTTCTTATGGTCGTCGAATATGTCTTTTTAAAAGATGGAAAATCTGTTCTCGGCGCCAAAGTTACCGACCCAGCCACTGTGAGTAGAATACCGCTCGAATCCGGTTTGACTTGAAACTGTGGCACCCGTGGATGACGACAGTTGTTGGGACAGGTTTGCTTCAATACCTTGCTCGTTACTTTTGGAAGTCAACTAAGTCTTTGTAAACCAGGGAAGACATGTTTTCAGCGCCAGGCTAACCGACCCAGGCACTGTTAGGACGCGAACACACGGAGCGTTTACGCCGAAAGTTGCAGCCGTGACGCGACATGTGATCCCGTGTTCTTTAATGGCGCTGTTCACACTAGCGCAGCAAAGTTGTGTAACCAGTTTTCGCCGCGCGCGTATCATCCTTCCCCAATGAAACAGCTCCGGTTTCGCCGGCAAATCGTCGCATGGTCCCATAGTAACGAGTGACAGTGTTCACGCGTGTTTTTCCATGAAAGCGTTTTCGCTCTACCCTGATGGCAGCTCCAAGCACCGATTCTGTTCTTTAAAGTTAAATAAAAACTTATAAGATTTTAGATGATTTAAAACATTTTTTTTGTTTGTTTTGTTAATTATTTGTTATGCTGATATTATGATTTTTTTTATAAATAATTAAAGCGAATATGACAGTATTTGTACAGGATAAAAATGTAATATCAAGTTAATTTTTTTCAAATTTTCTAGATAACTTTCAAAAATATTATTGAATTGTAATTTTAATGTAATATTTTATTTAGAAGGATAATTATAATACATTTTATTTGATAATAAAAGCTTAATTATACTGTTTTATTATAAAGGCATATTCATATTTTATTTTCTTATAAATATCTTTAACAGGCGTATTGTGAAGAAATGCTTTTGCTAAAATTTGTATCTACGATAATATGAGGGGACGGGTTTTTTTTCAAAGAAATAGTCTTTTCATCGGCACTCACTTTATATTCAGATTTTCACTGATACATTAATTAAACTGGTCGCTGATTCATTAAATGCATCAAGTTTCCTTATACATTTAATTTTTTTACTTTCTCGTATTGGAAATAGACAAAGAGAAAGTATTGTAATCGTCAAAAAATTCGAACTCGAGATTTTGACGAATCTCCATGTTTTAGACCTCCCGAGTCCGAAAAATACAATTTTGGAATTAGTCTGTCTGCGTACCTGTCTGTGTGAACACGATAACTCAAAAACTATTAGAGCTACGCGGATGAAATTTGGTATGTGATCTTGACATATAATTTGTAGGTTTCTATCAAATTTTGAACAAAATCCGTCGACGGGAAGTTTGTCTGTCTGCGTTCATGTGAACACTATGACTCAAAAACTTGAATAGGTAGATGGATAAAATTTGGTACAGTTTTATCAGGAATGTAGGTACGAATCAAATTTTTGATATTAAGGAAGTTGCTAAACTTTAATTTTCTTTTTCCTAGTTTAAAGTCCATTTCATAAAAAGTTAATTACGCCGTTCTGCAAAATAAATAAATAAGATACGAAAAAATTCAATTACTCGTCTTTCGTTAAAATTATTTCTCCACCACAGTGTAGTAAACAATGTCCAGATGGTCCAAATTCGGCGACTCCATCCTAATCATTTCAATGATGTGAATTTCAAAGTTGTGCAAATTTTTCCTTAATTTTAACAAATTTCAGAATATATTTATATTTATACTTTGCAAAAAAGCAAATAATATATATATTTTAACGAACCGGTTGGAAATTATTAATGTTTTAGGTCAGTTAACAATATTTAGCATATAACTTTTAGGTATAACGTATAACCTTCTCAGTTCTTCATGTTCAAATTTTATTATTTTTCTAATTTACTTGAAAAATTTGACTTGAGAATCATAAATAAAAATATATTGGAAAAATAATTTTTCTCTTCCTAGCCTTTGTAAAATACGAAATTACTTTTTAAAGCGATTTTTTCCCTACAAAATAACACATGCAATGATCATTATGTATTGTTATATTGTTTAAAAACAACTCAAAATGGAATTTTTTATCAAAATAAAATTATTTTAAATTCAATTACATGTCTATTATTTATCTGGATAAGCAGAATATCCATAGGACATTCTTTAATTTGTGAGAACGTTATATTAAACACAGGAACAAAAAAATTATATACTGATGTATGTTATCCTGAATTCAATTGAGAATTTTGTGAAACTGTTCCATACATTATAAGTTGTAAAATTTTTATTCATTATATGCAATGAATTCTTCCTTCGATGGGAGCTCTTCAAATAAATCCTTCATTCAAATACATCACCATTTCTGAGCCACGTATATGACTCACTCAGAAAGATTAACAACGAATGTGGCCACGAAAGCCGAATATGCAGCGCCACCATACAGCGACGATTCGCCAAACGCCCCGTGTGAACACCACCGATATGTTTTCGGGGTCTTTTCGGGTCCCCCGGTGGGGGTGGGAGACGTCCCTTTTTCCGCACGGGAAATGTGACGTCCCCCCCCCCCACCGGGGGGTACCAGAATAGACCCGTTCAGCTCTCGACCGAATTCGCCGTAGCCGACCCATGTGTTCGTAGCCAGTGGAATACCATTCGAATCCGGTTTGACTCGAAACTGTGGTACCCGTGGATGATGATAGTTGTCGGGACAGGTCTGCTACAATATTTTCTCCGTTTCTTTTGGTAGTAGTCAACCATGTCTTTGTAAATCAGGGAAGACATGTTTTCTACGCCAGACTGACCGAGTCAGGCACTGTGAGTGGAATACCGCTCGAATCCGGCTTGACTCGAAAGTGTGGTACCCATGGATGACGATAGTTGTCGGGACAGGACTGCTACAATATTTTACCCGTTTCTTTTGGTAGTCAACCATGTCTTTGTAAACCAGGGAAGACATGTTCTCTGCGCCAGACTGACCGAGCCAGGCACTGGGAGTGGAAGACAGCTCGCAACCTCCTGTACACGGTTTGCCTCGAAACTGTGTTACCCTTGGACGACAACACTTGTCGGGACAGATCTTCTATGATGGTTTGTCCGTTTCTATTGCAAGTTGTCGCTGCCTCCCCCTTCCCGAACATCCCCGCCAGATCAACAGGAGGACATTTGACTCTTGATATGAGATTTGGGGATCTATTCTGGTACCCCCGGTTGGGTTGGGTTCCGCACGTTAACAACGGAACCCAACCGGGGGTACCAGAATAGACCCCTTTAAGTGCAGCAGGCGTACATACAGATTGGATCTTTACAGCAACAGAATTTCGAACCTCGAATCCTTCAATTCCTAAGTCGAGACTTTACCACCTGACCACCGCGGTTCTAAAGCATCTTGAAACAACGAAAATTTTATACATGCTTTAACTACGTCACTAACTGCCTAAGGGGTCTATTCTGGTACCCCCGGTTGGGGTGGGGGACAGGGCTTTTCCCGTTGTTAACCAACGTAAAAACTGACGTCTCCCAACCCAACCGGGTGTACCAGAATAGACCCCTTAGAAAATCTAATTTCTTCTGGCATATTTCCGGATCCTACATAATAGAGAATGAGGTCACTTTTCGTTGGCTCTCAGAGTCACGTGACTTCTGTTGCTTCTAAATGACGTCGTGAAATTAAACAGCACTTACCAATGCTGAAGGACCGTTCTTTATTTGTTTTATTCTAAAAATGTATTCATTATTTTCTTGAGAAACATCGAAATAATCGTTATTATAAGGTAGCTTTGATTTCTCCATGATGCAATAACAGAAGACAAAATAATTAAAATCCCACCTAAGCGCGGAGCTATGACGACATTTAGAAGCAAGCCAAGTCACGTGACGCTGAGAGCCAATGAGAAGCGACCTTATTCCGAACTGTGTAGCATCCGTAAATATGCTTTCTCGTGCACCTTTTCATTTTAGTTGCATAGGTGATGTTTTCTCATCCTTCAGAAGTTAAATAGAAAACCTCTCCAATTTCTTGCCGTTTATACACAGCCATACACGATTAAGATGGCAGAAAATTTTAAGGAAGCAAAACAGGAAATGTCGGACGGACATCAAGTTGTATTTAACTTCCACGTGCATCACCTTGATGGTAAGTTGCTTTGGCAGACTGTTAAAGACTACGACACCGACTGCCGCGCCCTGCCAACTTCATGGTTGTTCGAGATGCACCTTCAGCAAGTGCCCATCAATGGCAATGTCAGCATTCCTGTCACTTTGAAGAGAAATGACACCGCGAATAGGCCAGTGAACGCATACGTTACAATCGGATTTACTGACCCGAACTGTTCTAGTTTCTTTGACGATGTGATATCCTTTGGAAGACGATACGTGAAGCCTGGTGAAGAAATACAAGAAAATATTGTATTATATATACGACTTCCAGAGAAGAGGAAGTTATTTAATGAAGACTTGCTTGTTACTGTCGCCATAAGAATTCGCAGTTGTCATTCAGGCAGCATCTCGAATCCATTGAGTCCTGATAAAAAAAGAAAGCTATGCTCAATGATGTAATTGTGAATTCCGCTGTATTTGTTAAGCTTTCGTTTAGAATGTGTGCGGAAACGATTGTTTGAGCCTGTGATGATCCTAAAATGTTTTTATTTGTTACTGTCGTTATAAGAATTCGCAGTTGTCATTCAGGCAGTACTACACATCCTTTAACTTTTGAGTACCAGTAAAAGAAAAGTATACTCAGTGGCGTAGTTGTAAATTTCTTTTCATTCGCCAACATTTGTTTCGTGTAAAATTGTTTGGTTAAAATGTTACTGTTTGTATATGTTACTGTCTTCATAAAAATTCATAGTTGTCATTCAATTAATATTAAAAATCCTTTGAGTACTGATAAAAATGAATTATATTCAGTAGTGTAATTGTAAATTCCGTTTCATTTATAAGTTTGCTTTTAAATGTGTGCTGAAACGATGGTTTGTGGTAGTGATATTCTTAAAATGTTTCAATTAATATGGTTAAATATAGGAAGAGAATTCTTGATTTTTCCGAAGTAAATTTAGAACAAAATAGTTGCAGAAATTTAAACTCTCTACAGAAAATAATAAATATATTTTTGTTGATATGGTATTTGTTGTGTTCGTTTTACTATTGGTTATGTCGGTCATTTTTTTCAAAGGGTATTTCACAGCAAATTAGACTTCTGTGAAATACCTTTCAAATTTATTTTCTGCGATTCACATGACATGAAGCAATTGTTTAATCGTTTGCCCTGCAATTTTGGCTCTATTTAAGGGCATGGTGCGGTCCGCCAAGTTGAATTTTTCCCCCTCGCCAAATTGATTTCTAGCCAAATGTAGTAACATTCATTTTGTTGGCAACCCTAAAACTTAGCATGAATTTTCTCAAATTAGAAATTCTGGCAAAATTTCATAAAATCTTGTGTACTCTTTGCAATTTTATGTACTCTTTGCAATTTTTGCTATGGCCAGTAGAATCGCCGCCATCTTGAAACCATCCAAGATGGCGGATATTTGGCGGCTTTTTGGATGGTTGGCGAGAAACCGCACCATGTTCTTAAGTCTTTTCGCAATTTTATTTAACCTCCTAATTAGATGAGACATTTAAGCGTGTTCAAGTGATCTTTGCATTTAAAATTATTTCGCTGATTTAATTGTGAATTTAAATAGCAAAAGTTCTGTAATTCGATGCACATATCAGACTCGTTGTAGATGAAGGGATTAATTGAATTATGGAAATCTTGGTGTAATCTTAATTTTTTCACCCCTTTCTTGTTGCGATATTCTTTCTCCCAACAATCCTCCCAAGATGTGAAATGCAACATTTTGAGTATAACTTGTACGTTATTCCATCAGATTTCGATAGCTCAGAATGCTGCAGAGCTTCGAAAATTCTCGGAAGAAATAAGTTAAAGGCAGAATATTTTTATAGAATTTCAAAATTTGGAATTAACTTTATTCTTATTTCATTAGATATGCTTTTGTTGCAGAATATATAAATCCGCTGTTTTAAATTCAGTACCTAGATTAAAAGTTCATATAGAATATTCATCAAAATTTGAGCTTATACGAAATTATACGGGCTTGCATAATATAATTTTGTTAAGGAATGTATAAAATCTACAGTTTTAACTTTAATACATTGATTGCTTAAAACTTCATACAGAATATTCATAAAATTCGATATTATATGAAATTATGCGGACTTGTATGATATAATTTTGTTTAAGAATGTATAAATCTGCAGAATTAAATTTATTGCCTAGTTTGCTTAGAATATTTCACGCATTTGTGACACTTATCAAACAAATTTTAAGCACTATACTTGCAATTTGAAATGCTTTGCCACATGCTTCATGAGTTAATTCATAAGGAACATAGAATTTAATAAGGAAAACAGCATGCGTTCTCACTTTTTGACGTGAATACGTCTTTCGGCTCGTTACAGCGGTAGTCGGTCGAACTTTTTGGTGTGACAAAATACCGTCAAATTTGAATCGCTAATAAATTACGAGACTAATGATGCGAAAACAATGGTTACCCAACATCATATCTGTAAGAGTTTGTCGCATAGTATTTGTTTTGCCTGTGACGTCATTGTACCAGTGTAGGCACATGCGCGTGATTGTTATGAATTAGCTTTATGTGATGTTATAAATAAGTGTAGCGTGGAAACGCGTTTAGCTAGAAGGTTAATTCTGGTGTAATTTTAAAGAGCTTGAGGAGTATTACTAGGAACCGAAGTAAGACGGTAAAAATATTTATCAGAATTTAAGTAAAAATCGGTATTAAATTGAAGATTTCAAACTCATGTTTTTTTATTATAACATGCAGAGTTTTCTTTCCAATTGTATGAAACTTGTAGAATACTTGAGAATACGCAAAAGAAACATTGTATTAAAATTTGAATTCAAAAATTTGAATATTACGGGAAATATGAGCATTTGTTGTAAATAATGTTTTACTGCGCATACGCGAAATGTAGTTTTATATCCTGTCAAAAGATGGCGCCATCAAAAGCTACTCTAAATAAGACATAAATGCGCAGTTCGGGTCCTCACAGTAGTGGTTTCGTCAAAATGTCGATATAAAATCATAAAACAAGTATTTCGTACTAATATGTAATTTAATTATCAATCTCTTTAATATAATAGTTACAGAATAGATAAATTCCAAGCTACCACGGATCCTTATTACATGCGATAAACATGATTTATCTATTATGTAACCATTATGCTACTATGTGTAAATATTGTATTAAAGAGATCGATTATTAAATTGCATATTAATACGAAATAATTGTTTTATGATTTTATACCGACGTTTTCACGAAAAATCTACGGCGCGGACACGAACTGCGCCTTTCTTATTTTTTGTTTGTATTTTTACGTGCAGAGGTATAGTGGAGCCAGTACGCAACAGAAGGCCGTTCCGGCACTGCTTTTTTATTCACGAGAAACAAATATAGAAAAATTGTGAAAACGTCTTTTAAACAGCACAATTCTTGTCACCCAGTGTAGAGCGTCCCTACACTGCTTATTTTTGCGACTACGCCACTGTTTACGTGTTGCTTTTGTTCTCAAATACGTATTGGTGGATCAAAGTAGATCTTCAGTTAGTCCAGTCAAATTGTCATAAATGGTTACATTAATTAGGGTAGTTCCGATTTTTTGATATGTTGTATGGGTTGGTACAGTGTTGAAAAATCCAAGTTTTCCAATTCCCCCCACCACCGCGGGCGCCGCTATCTTGAAAAAACCGCTCAATCTTTGGACTTTTCCCTGTTTTTACAAAATATCTCCGAAAGTATTAGTCTGACAAAAAAAACTCGTTTGCACTTTTATTAAAGTAGAGAACATTGTCTACAATTTGAGACAAAAATGAAATTTGTAGCTCTAATACTTCCCGAGATAGACCTCTTTGAAGTTTGAGAATTTTTCTCGAAAATGTAAAAATTACAGATTTTTGGTCAGTGATTGCTTGATAGCAAGTAAATGGTGAATCCTACACTAAAGTTTGACATAACAATTATAGTAGAGGTAAGTAGCTCAAGTTTAAGACCAAGCTAATTCTTCTAGTTCATTTAGACTACGAGATACAATCTTTTGAATATTTGTGTAGTTTTTTAGGAAAACACGTGATAACTTAATACTGACAAAATCAATGTATTTATTAAAAAACAAAAAGGTCCATAGATTGCTAAGTTTGTATATCACATATATTCAGTGGAGTGCTCACTGGATGGACCCTTGGAATGATACATCTCCAAAACATTTGTTTTGAAATTGAAAAATTCTGTGATGTAAAATTAACATCATCAGAACATGTTGACACGAGGCCTTCTCGAATAGCCCGGGATAATGAAGATGCAGCAAAGCTCTCTCAGTGGCTTTCTGAACACAATCCATTCCCTAAAATTGATGTGATAAGGTCAATAGATTTAGGAATTGTGGGAGGTAATGAAGTAAACTGCCATTTGTCAGAAGAGATTGGGAGAGATATAATTTCAAAAATGATGGGGGAAAAAATCGAAAATGTGAAATTCAAATGGAAGGGCAAAGTAGTGAAACTTGCTTCTATTAACAGTTTCGTCAAAATTTGTAACATCAGCATTGTTGTGGATCCCCATATACTTTTTCACAGGTTATGCATAGCAAAGCAGTCAGATAACGATTTAAAAGCATTTTTCAAATTCGAACTGTCACCTTTTCCTATCTTGTTATTCACAGGAGAAAGCATGCGTAAGGGAACAAAATCTTCATTATATACATCATTTTCGCCCATTACAGATGATGTAAAACCTGAAGGATCCCAGTATGTCGTGGTTGATGGTGGTCATTTACTGCACAAAATTGTGTGGCGACAACAAGCCACATTTGGAGCAATAGCTGACAGATATGTTCAATACTTGAATAATAAATACGGTCAAGATATAGCTGTAATTTTTGATGGTTTCCCTGATGATGACAAAAAGAGCACCAAAAATTGTGAACGACTTCGACGGACAGCCCATTTTTCTCCTGATGTAATGTTTCATGAAGAAACAGTGTTACAATATACAAAAGAAAAGCTCCTTGCAAATGAATGTAATAAGAAACGTTTTATCGAACTGCTCAAGAAGGCTTTGCAAAAAGCTAATATCTGCGTGCAGCAGGCAGTTGAAGATGCTGACCTCACGATTGTGAACACTGCCATTTCTGTTGCTCTTCAATATGACTATGTGCGTGTAGTTGGTGAGGACATTGACCTTCTAGTTCTCCTAACTGCATTGGCATCGACACACAGTAATGTTTTTTTCCGTAAGTGTGGAAGAGGGAAAACGCCAGATAGTTATTACTCAACCACATAATTTAATCATAAATTCTCGAATGAACTTTTGTTTATTTATGCTATCAGTGGTTGTGATATCACATCAGCACTGTTTAGCCAAGGTAAAAACAAATTTATTAGTTTATTTTTGAAACATGAAGAACTTTTGAATAGAGCAGCAACATTTCTTAATCCTCAAGCAATAACAGAGCAAGTAACAGAAGCAGGGGGAAATGTTCTTGTTGCTTTGTATGGGGGAGATCCAGCAACTCAAAACCTTGATGAACTATGGTACCACTCATTTGTTAAAGCTGCAGCTAAAACTAAATTTAACCTCGCTAGATTGCCACCAACTACCGATGCTGCTCAACTGCATGCCATGAGAAGTTACCACCATGTGCAAACATGGTTGGGAAACGAAAAAGATCCCTTGAAATGGTGCTGGATGCACACTCCATCAAGCCTCTTCCCTAAGAAATCAGAGAAGGATCCAGCACCAGAGTCCCTCCTTCAATGCATTTCCTGTACTTGCAAAAAGGTTGCACGAATGCATGTGGATGCAGGAATGCAGGTCTGCATTGTTCTTTACTATGCAAACATTGCATTGGACAGTCTTGCGAAAATCCAATGCCAGTCATTTTAGACAACGAGTCTGAAGAGGGAGATGCTCCAGCACCAATTGACATGGTTGATGAACAATTGGAGTGTGAAGACATTGAATTGTAAGTAGTGTAATGTTACTATGTGCGGAATGGGAGCCAAAACAACGAGGGACATGGCGCAGACCCTTCAAAAGGTATGAAAATGTAAAGTTGTGGTTCAGCAGACATTTTTTTTTCATGAAATTTGTGTAGTGCATAATTTATTTATAATTATTTATTTACTTACATATAAATTGATATATAATTCACAGAACTACTGAATGTATGTGATATACAAACTTAACAATCTATGAACCTTTTTGTTTTTTAATAAATACACTGATTTTGTCAGTATAAAGTTATCACGTGTTTTCCTAAAAAACTACACAAATATTCAAAAGATTGTATCTTTTAGTCTAAACGAGCTAGAAGAATAAGCTTGGTCTTAAACTTGAGCTATTTACCTCTACTATAATTGTTATGTCAAATTTTAGTGTAGGATTCACTATTTACTTGCTATCAAGCAATCACTGACCAAAAATCTAATTTTTACATTTTCGAGAAAAATTCTCAAACTTCAAAGAGGTCTATCTCGGGAAGTATAAGAGATACAAATTTCATTTTTGTCTCAAATTGTAGAGAATGTTCTTTAGTTTAATAAAAGTGCAAACGAGTTTTTTTGTCAGACCAATACTTTAGGAGATATTTTGTAAAAACAGGGAAAAGTCCAAAAATTGAGCGGTTTTTCCAAGATGGCGGCGCCCGCGGTGGTGGGGGGAATTGGAAAACTTGGATTTTTCAACACTGTACCAACCCATACAACATTTCAAAAAATCGGAACTACCCTAATTAATGTAACCATTCGAGTTTTTTTGTTACAATTTGACTGGACTATGACTGTTTATGACATCTTTCTCTTCGCCTCTCCGAGGGCTTCGGTGTAAAGCGCCAGCTGCTAGTCCTCGGTTCTCTGTGGTTTCCCACGGGAACTACTAGCTAGATGGGTTACTTCGCTAACACATAGCTGCGTTTCTGGCGTAATCAGGTCGCCAAGTAAGCTAATGTGCCGCTATAACACCTACACTTTTAGACCTCCTCTAGTCAGAAAAAGCCGTTTGTTGAGTCAATAAAGCAGTCGATATTAGAAAAATAAATGTTTATTTAAACTCGACATATATTTAAGATAAGAACAAATTGGTGCCGCTAGTTGGGTAACTTCACTTCAACAGAATCACCGCTGGTGCGGGTGATTACAACACGACCATTCCGTAAGGGGGAATGGTTAGTAATATTAATCCACTGTATGAGATGACCAAACCGCAAGGGCAGATGGTTAGATATAGTTCCACAGATTGACCACCGCTAGGACGGGTGGTAATTTATGAAATAAGGACCACTGCTTGGACGAGTGGCTGATGCATAGTTGGATTGTTTTAATCCTTGATGAAGGTGAGTGCTCCCATTCAGATCGTAATGAATAATTTTTTGTTGTAGGTGGCGCTTCAAGTAAGCGTTACCTAACACCGTGTTCGGGATTATATCTGTCTGTGAGCAGGACGCGCCAGGTGTCGTCTTGAGCACGGTGCAAAATTGTGATGTCCGTTCCTTCGCTTTCAAACTCGGCAGCTAGTCGATTGGACCAATGGACCTTATGCATGTGACGTCACATTCTCCAATACGTGACCTGCTGGAGGCAGCCATTGGTCAGTCTTAAACAGCTGACTCGGAACTGCTTTTATTTCTGAGTCGCTTATACGCCGATCGATTTGTTTATTCCTCCACAGCTGTTTTTTTATACTCTCGAACCCAAAAGATGCATAAGGTCCATTGCCCCATTGAGCTTCACGCCTTTGGCTTAGCAGATAGCCTGAAGGATGGAATACTAGAGTAGATAGCATTCTGGCTCTCTACCCTAGATAGCCCGAATAGATTACCGAGAGTAGATAGACCGAATAGATTACCGAGAGTAGATAGCCCGAATAGATTACCGAGAGTAGATAGACCGAATAGATTACCGAGAGTAGATAGCCAGAATGCTATCTACTCTCGGATCAGTTCAAGGGCATAATTTATTAGGCTGGTACACGACGGGCACGTTCCCTGACGCTATTATGAGAAGGTACAAAATTGAGCTTAAGGAATGCAATACATACTTTTTATGTTCACTTTCTCTTATATAAAGTACACAAATTGTAAGTATTGTGTTCTTTAAAAAATCGACTTCAAGACTTGGATCAATTTATACTTGTTGGACCACTCTATGTCCGAAAGAGACATTTTTTTTAATTATAATAAAACCCCGGTTATCTGAATTGCCTTTGAAATCGTAAAACCAAAAAATGCGCACTAAACTGCACGGAAATAATCGCGAAGTCGAGACTTTCTTGCAAGTATATCCCCACTTTTTACTTTCTCGTATACAAAGTATACAAAGAGAAAGTATTGTAATCGTCAAGAAATTCGAACTCGAGATTTCGACGAATCTCCACGTTTTAGACCTCTCTGAGTCCAAAAAACACAATTTTGGAATTATGTCTGTATGGGAACACGATAACTCGAAAACTATTATAGCTACGGGGATGAAATTTGGTATGTGATCTTCACACATAATTTATAGGTTTCTATTAAATTTTGGACAAAATCCGTCAAAGGGAAGTCTGTCTGTCTGTATGTCCGCTGTCATGCCAACACTATAACTCAAAAACTTGAATAGGTAGATGGATAAAATTTTGTACACAGTTTTATCTTCATAAATGTAGGTCCGTATAAAATTTTGGGCCAAATCCGTCAAAGGGTTCACTGTCTGTAGGTCGGTATAATTTACTTTTGAAGAGAATCCTTTATCTCCACACGTATGCGTACGGAAGCAATCTTCTGTGCACGCGAAAGGAGCGAATTACGTCAGTTTGTCCTTGAGACGGTGAAAGTGAAACCGAGCAGTGTGCGATTCTTTACCTAGATATTTTTCAATCACTATAATGAAAAATCTTCTGATAGTCATTGGATTCTGGGTAACAATAGGTTCGAATATTTTTAGCCACGCGTGGGAAGGGGAAACGGCACCTTTTGGGGAAAGTATACGAGAAAGTTTAGGGGGGAGCACTCCAGCTGGTTTCTTTCAAGCCTGCCCAAGAAGGTCAGTGATTAATATTAGCATGCCGAAATTAAAATTAATGGGTTATTAACAATGTTAATTTCGATATTGTTTACTTGTGCCTATCAGCCGCATTACGCCCGAGCTCGCCTATACGAATATTGCGTGAAACGGAGGGTTAACTTAAAAAGAAACCAGCGGAAGTGTTCTCCCCTCAACTTTCTCGTATACTTCCCCGAAAAGGTGCCGTTTCCCCTTCCCACTCGTGGCTAAAAAAATTCAAACCTACTGTTTCCCAGAATCCAATGACTATCAGAAGGTTTTTCATTATAGTGATTGAAAAATATCTAGGTAAAAAAACGCATCTATCGTACACTGCTAGGTTTCACTCTTGCCGTCTCAAGAACAAACTGACCTAATTCGCTCCTTTCGCGTGCACAGAAGATTGCTCCCAATACGCATGCGCGTGGAGATAACGGATTCTCTTCAAAAGTAAATTATACCGACTTACAGACAGTGAACCCTTTGACGGATTTGGCCCAAAACTTTATACGTCCCTACATTCATGGTGATAAAACTGTGTACAAAATTTTATCCATTTAGCTATTCAAGTTTTTGAGTTATAGCGTTCACATGACCACGGACATACCGACTTTCCGTGGACGGATTTTGTCCAAAATTTGATAGAAACCTATAAATTATGTGTCAAGCTCACATACCAAATTTCATCCCTTTATTTCTAATAGTTTTCGAGTTATCGTGTTCACAGACAGATAGACACACAGACAGACACAATTTCAAAATTGTGTTTTTCGGACTCAGGGAGGTCTAAAACGTGGAGATTCGTCCAAACCTCGAGTTCGAATTTTTTGACGATTACAGTACTTTCTTTTTGTGTACTTCGTGTACGAGAAAGTAACCAGCGGGAGTGGTTTCCCCTAAACTTTCTCGTATACTTCCCAAAAAGGTGTCATTTCGCCTCTAACTAGGGTTGCCATACGTGCCGTATACTATTTGTCCCGTTTGCTTCCTAAACTCTGAGTCATTATAATTTTAAAATGACCTGCGCCCATTTTTATGATTATGTGTAAAATGAAAATGATAACAAAAAAAAATGCGTAAGTTCTCAATTTTTAAGCGCGCTGAGGTATCACAATTTTATTTAAAGTTTTTAAGAACGAAATCTTAATACAAATAACACACAAGATTTCACCATACCTTCCATCTGGAGAATGTCAGTCGGGTTCAGGGGGTTGCCATAATTTCCGAAGCTACAATTTCCTTCGTAGACCGCCAAGCTCAAAAGCCAACTATACTGACTCTCGCCAACACACAGTTGCAATGTGCGTTTTGAACCTAATATGCAATTTGAACACCTGCTTTTTAACCGATTTGAACAAAATTTGGGCACAGATCTATAATTAATGTTAGCATACGTGATACCAAGTTTTATTTATCTAAGTCAAAGGGCTTATGAGATATAAATTTTACAAGTATGCGATTATACAGACCGATAGACAATCAGCCCGTTAACGGATTTTGCCCAAAATTTTATACGGAACTACATTCATGACTATAAAACTGTGTACCAAATTTTATCCATCTGGCGTTTCAAGGTTTTGAGTTATAGCGTTCGCATGACCTCAAACATGCAGACAAACAGACTTCCCGTTGACGGATTTTGTCCAAAATTTGACAGAAACCTACAAATTATGATTAAAGACCACATACCAAATTACATCCCCGTATCTCTAATAGTTTTCGAGTTATCTTGTTCACAGACATACAGACAGACATAATTCCAAAATTGTGTTTTTCGGACTCAGGGAGGTTTAAAACGTCGAGATTCGTCAAAATCTCGAGTTCGAATTTTTTGACGATTACAATACTTTCTCTTTGTGTACTTCGTATACGAGAAAGTAAAAATGAGTAGTCTACAAAGAGAGTTTTGAATTCGTTTTAGTCTCACAACCTTTCAGAATTGCATACTGTCGTTAGATGCAAAATAGTAATGGATGTTCATGGTTTAACCGAAAAATTGTTGTCCAAAACTGCCTCCCACTCTCTAGTTCGGTTAACCACGGTTGTACTATATTTCATATCTTGAGTACTGATTGTTTTATTTCCAATGGCAAGGCAAAAAAAAAGGTTACAAAAGAACGTGTAGCAGAAACAGAAGACGGAAGTCATTGCCCCAAGAGCGCTCTCGCTTCCCAATATCTCGACACCTCCATAAGTCCTTGAAGAGCCCCACATCGGATCAGGTATAGAAGAAGGGCTAACCCCCCCTCTAACTTTTTAGAGCTGTACGAGCCAGAAGATCCCGCAAGGAATTAGATGTACACAAATTTTTCAGAAACAGTTTAATCTTCCAATAAGACGTAGCTGTATTTGGACGTTGTAATAAGTTAGCACCTTTTTAGTTTCTCGTATACGAAGTATACAAAGAGAAAGTATTGTAATCGTCAAAAAATTCGAACTCGAGACTTTGACGAATTTCCACGTTTTAGACCTCCCTGAGTCCGAAAAACACAATTTTGGAATCATGTCTGTGTGTCTGTGAACACGATGACTCGAAAACTATTAGAGCTACGGGGATGAAATTTGCTATGTGGTCTTTAAACATAATTTGTAGGTTTCTATTAAATTTTGGACAAAATCTGTCAACAGGAAGTCTGTCTGCCTGTATGTACGCGGTAATGTGTACACTATAACTCAAAAACTTGAATAGCTAGATGGATAAAATTTGGTATACAGTTTTATCGTCATGAATGTTGGTCTGTATAAAATTTTGGGCCAAATACGTCAAAAAGAGGCGTTCAAATTGCATATTCAATTTCTTTTAATCCGTTTCTCATGCGCATGCGTACTGGTAGCTATCTGTTATTGTTGTAAATTTTATTTACAACAATAAATAATGTTTTCAAATATAAATTGTAACAATTTTTTTATTGTTGTAAATAAAATTCAAACCGATCTCATTATTTCAGCAAATCTTTTATTCACGCGCTTCTGCAATTGTTACGGTTGTGGTAGTATAAATTGTTTTCTTGGGAATTCAATTCCAAAGCAGAATTTTCGCTTTAGTATTCATTGCATTGCCTATTTTATCGCACCTGTTTCAAAGTAATATTTTTTTGAAACGTGGCAACAGATATTTAATTTCAGGTTTGTTTGTTTGTTTCGCTTTCTCGTATACGAAGTATACAAAGAGAACGTATTGTAATCGTAAAAAAAAAAAAAAAATCGAACTCGAGATTTTGACGAATCTCCACTTAGAGAGTATACGAGAAAGTTTAGGGGAGACCACTCCCGCTGGTTTTGTTTGTAATCCTCACATTTAGCACATGTGCAAACATTTTAGTACTAAAGTATTGTAATTATAAACACTTCTGCTTCAATAAAATCCTGAAAGGTTAATTTATAACATTTCGGATACACTAAAGCCTTTAAAATTTTTCAGAGATAATGAATCGTTTTTTCATGCACATAAATAATGTCTACGAAAATAATAAGGAAGTTTAATTTTACATGCCATAGAGAAACTAATAAAGTTATAACTTTAATTCATGCTTGAATCAGCATTTTTCCCCCCCGCAATAGCGTATCCCCTAATTTGGTGCAATGAATTTTAACTTTGTCATACGGTGTTAATAAAACATTATTAAACTTTATTAGTGGTAAATTTTGATTAATATATATAAAGATATGTACGATATTATGTAATGAATTATATTATGAATATTAATAAATATATTTATCACTAAGGTTTTTGTATGATTTTATCTGTGTTAGCAAAAGATTTACTTCAATGTTTAGAGTTTTTATATACTGTCTATGGGCAAAAAAGTAATGAATCTAATTTTTACCCTTTTATTCGTATGCATGTGGGATTTTTTTTTTCGATTGTTTAAGAGATTTGTACACATTTCATATTATTTTTCAAATACGATATTTTTGGTCTCTTACAAAAAACTGTGATTTTCTAATTTCATCCATATTTAAGGAATTAAAGTTAGAATGCACCAAATTTTCTGAGAAAAATTGGCGAAATTTTTAAAAATAATTTGTAATGTGTAAATCCTAACAACTCAAAAATGTTTCATATGTTATTCTTTAA
>BGPR01028578.1:9257-19481 GCA_013235015.1 Araneus ventricosus | reverse complement strand
TATATATATATATATATATATAAACTTTTTAACGAAGGGTGGTTTTTGTGTTCTAGGGGTCATGATCGGTGAAGATCTGCAGAAATTTTCCGGAAGTCGTGTTATGAGAACCATTGCAATAGGTACACTTCCTATAAGGAATCTACCTAATAAACAGCATCATTATCTCTCAGCTGACAACAGTGGAAGAAAAACTGGTGATTAAATATTTGTAGAAACAATGAAAATGGTGTACATTTCATTACAATACTGAAAAGTTATTGTATAAAAATAACTTCAAACCAGTGGGAGTGGTCTCCCCTAAACTTTCTCATATACTTTCTAAGTGGAGATTCGTCAAAATCTCGAGTTCGAATTTTTTTGACGATTACAATACTTTCTCTTTGTATACGAGAAAGTGAAACAAACAAACCTGAAATCAAATACCTGTTGCCACGTTTCAAAAAAATATTACTTTGAAGCAGGCGCTATAAAATAGGCAATGCAATGAATACTAAAGCGAAAATTCTGCTTTGGAATTGAATTCCCAAGAAAACAATTTATACTACCACAATCGTAACAATTGCCAAAGCACATGAATAAAAGATTTGCTGAAATAATGAGATCGGTTTGAATTTTATTTACAACAATAAAAAAATTATTACAATTCAACTTTGAAAACATTATTTATTGTTGTAAATAAAATTTACAACAATAACAGATTGCTACCAGTACGCATGCGCAAGAGAATCGGGTTAAAAGGAATTGAATATGCAGTATGACCGCGGACAGACAATCAAGCAGACTTCCCGTAGACGGATTTTGTCCAAAATTTGATAGAAACCTACAAATTATGTTTAAAGACCACATACAAAATTTCATCCCCGTAGCTTTAATAGTTTTCGAGTTATCCTGTTCACAGACAGACACACAGAAATGATTCTAAAATTGTGTTTTTCGGACTCAGGGAGGTCTAAAACGTGGAGATTCGTCAAAATCTCGAGTTCGAATTTTTTTGACGATTACAATACTTTCTCTTTGTATACTTCGTATACGAGAAAGTAAAAAGTAAGAGAAATTCATTAGAATATTGCCCTTTCTTTCAACAATGCAAGAGAAATATGAAAATAAATATTTGTTTAAACAATTAAAATGGTTTGAATTTCATTGCAACAGTGAAAAGTAGTGTAAATTATGCGTAAAAATATTTTATAAATTTTTATTAAAATTAGAGAAGAAATTGTACAAAAACTTAATTCATATCACTTAAATTGTAATTCTTTGCCCTTTTAGATGATGTAAAAATGATTTTTTATGCTGTACTATTTTCGGAAGTTATTAAGGAACAACGCCAAAATATCGCTTAATTTTTAATTCAAATTCTAGGAGAAAATTTTTTTAATGGGCTCCGAGGCGCACATCTTCACCTTCAAAAGTATATTTGTGCCAAATTTTGTACCTCTAGGTCCAGCTGTCTGCCCTGTAGAGCACCAACACACATTCTCCATTATTAGTAGTAGAGATAGTGATTGAATTTACACTTTTGGTTCATTATATAGTTCTGAGGGTTTCTAATATCCTTAAAAAATTTTTCATTCTGTGCCTTTATTGTAGCATTAAATTAGTCTATCAATCTATACATGATTTAGTGTTTTTAATTGATTATGATTAGAGAGAAGCTGATATCATAAAGATGTAGTAATATAATATAATAATATACCGAATTAATCTATTCTTCAAAATAACCAGCGGGAGTGGTCTCCCCTAAACTTTCCCGTATACTTTCCCAAAAAGGTGCTGTTTCCCTTCCCCCCGCGTAAATAAAAAAATTCGAACATACTGTAACCCAGAATCCAATGACTATCAGAAGGGTATTGTAGATTATAGTGATTGTAAAATATTTACGTAAAGAATCAAATTCAAAGAGATGCGTAGCGATTAAATGCGAACCGATTTCCCACTCTTACCGTCTTAAGGACAAAGTGGCGTAATCCTTCCGCGTGCACAGACATTGCTACCAGTACGCATGCGCATGGAATTCGTTTCAAAAGTGAAGAAGTATGCGATTATACTGACAGACAGACAGACAGTCAGCCCGTTGAAGGACTTGCCCCAAAATTTTATACGGACCTACATTCATGACAATAAAACTGTGTACCAAATTTTATCCATCTAGCTATTCAAGTTTTTGAGTTATTGTGTTCGCATGACCGCAGATAGACAGACTTCCTGTAGACGGATTTTGTCCAAAATGTGATAGAAACCTACATATTATGTTTAAAGACCACATACCAAACTTCATCCCCGTAGCTCTAATAGTTTTCGAGTTAACGTGTTCACAGACAGACATAATTCCAAAATTGTGTTTTTCGGACTCAGTTAGGTCTAAAACGTGGAGATTCGTCAAAATCTCGAGTTCGAATTTTTTGACGATTACAGTATTTTCTCTTTGTATACGAGAAAGTAATTTTTACTTTCAATAATTTTAACATTTTCCACGTTATCGATTTCATTTTTTATGAATAAAAAAGACAACTAATACTAACTGCTTGAAATAAGAATGACACTGTAAAATAAAACAACGCTACATCAATTAAGAAGATAAAACTTTATTACTTGAGTTCAATCAAATAAGGTTTTTTAGGTGACATTTTATTCCAGCATAATTTTAAAAAAAGATTACAATCATGACAGCAAACAATTTAAAAGAAAGTATCATTAAATCAAAATGTGTTAAAGATACAACTTCTGTAAACATTCCAAAACACTCGTATAGTACGAACACAAATTTATATTTCAAAGACTCCTATTTCAAAATAATTTTATCAGAATTAGTGTAATGGAAATCTAAATCTAGTAAGTTACTCCAGTTACTGGCATATCTTCATATCGATAAAATTTATAAAAACATCATTAGAAAAATTTAAAATATTTTTATGCACTAAGTATTTTGTATGTCGATTGTTAAGAATGAAAATTTCATGAAAAATTCCCTTTCCATTGGCTTGTGATGCAATAATAAAGCAAGAGAAACCACAAAATAATACCAATTATTAAGGAAATCAGAAACCAGAGTCTACACGTGTTAGTTCAGAAGTTCACAAATTACAACATTTATTTGAACTTCAAATTCGATTTGTAGCATCTATGTTAATGATTCTCTTTTAGTACAGATAAGATAGTAGTTTTGAGCATATGATTCGCAGCCAAGAATTTGCATGGTGAATTTTGGTGAACTAATACTTGTGTGCAAAAAATAAGTCATCATCTGTAAAATTTGTACTGTTCTTTTATGAAGACAATGACTGTAAAAGTATCATCATCCTGACATGCGAATTTCAACATACGAATCTGCATAATTTCAACATACAAATAAAAGGCAGTTTCTGCAGAATGGATTGGTAAAATAATCAGCAATTCATTAAAAATGTACTAAAATAGGATAAGCTTGGATATTTTAATGAAACCTTCAACAGTATACAATAAAGTCCTTCTTTAAACAAAACTTAATCTTTAAAGTACCATCAAATACTAACAATTATCTAAGACACTTTTGAAAAGAATATCTTTAGAAGGGTTTTTAGTTGTTGCGTTAGACTATATACAGTAAAAGCTTTTCGTTAATTTATTGGAGATGGATTTAAATATTTAGTGCAAAATTAAATAAATAAGGAAGTAAATTCAAACACTGAAATAAAGTTATACATGCTGCTATACAGTAATGCTTTCCCACTAGTTCCCCAACTTATTTCCTTAAACCAAAATACTTATGAATATGAGAGCCTATTCTACAAAGATTGCAATTAAATATCAAATTTTTCATGCACCATTCCTCAAATATTATTCTATAACAGCAAGCAATTCTTCAGCCAAAGCATTTGAAAATGAGACACAGATGCCACACCTCACCCTAAAACTAAAGACGAATTTCGTAGAATAGAGAGCTGTATCATCAATCATTGATTAAAAATAAAGTATCAAGAGAAAAGAAAGATGGCCATTCTGATATTTAATCATCACTAGGGTGTTCAACCAAAAAGAAAAAGCTGCTTAATCTTAGACACATATCCAGGACCGGCCTTAAGCCGATTGGACCGATTGCTCCAAATAGCGCCCCGCACTAGCGTGCTCCAAAGAATGTAATCGAATTTATTAAAATTAAAATGAATTAACTACTGTTTTTAACAAATTATTTAAAAAACATGTTTTTGTTGCATTACAGAAACATGATTTGTTTTAATAGATATAAGAAAGTTTTGCAAATATAAATTACTAGCGGATGTCCACGATAAAATAAAATAAACTTTTTCAAATGTTCAAATGCGAAATAAGATTATATACTTCCATTTGTATGTCGTGGACATAATAATAATTAATGGGAATTCAGTTTGAGTTGAATTTCCAAGCAGTTTTTTTTTTTTTTTGAACAACGAGAAGACTATTGTCTCTTCTAGTAATTTTGATTGTCTGAAATAAAACAATTTATCTGAAAATGTTGATTTAAATCTGATTATCATTTATTTTTATTAAACATGCATTTGATATTTATATTTACTGCACTGCATATTTCTTTCTACTGTACCAGTAAGTCTTTTACGATGAGTATTTTATAGAAATTACGAGTAGTTTGCTCACTGAAGAAAAGCTAATTTTAGTAGAATAAATTAACCTTAAATTGAAATAAATAATGTTTTTAATTATGTTTATTAAAACTTTGCAAGTGAAAGCTTAATTAGCTGATCTTAAATTTATAGTCATGGACTATATGCATTATACTACAATTATAAATATAGCTAGAGATATTTTGAAGGAATTAACAGTAAATAAAAAAGTAAAGGTAGTTTCTGAAACCTTTCTTCGTAATTTTTTCTAATAACCTTTTTGTAGTTTTACATCCTGTTGTTTTAAAATTTAAAAAATGTTCGAACCTATAAATAAAGAATATTGAGATTGATTGACAGCAAAAGTTTTGTAAATTATTAACCGCTTTGTCTGAAATCAATTGTAACTTATAATTTAGTATTTTTTTATAATCAAACTACTGAAACCATTATTCTTGAATGATTCGTTATCTTAGTTTCATAATAATGTTTTGTTTTTTCAGTTTATCATAACATTTGTTGCCCCCAAACTGCTTATATACAAGGCCGGGTTATCAAATAGGCAATGTAGGCAACTGCCTTTGTAACTTTTGGGGGCCCAAGATATTTTTCAGGCATTTTCAGGGTAATTTAATTTTGTTCTTTCATTTGATTTACAATTGCATTGTACTCGAACATATTTTAATTAAAATCAAGTATCGTTTAAATTTCATAATACTATTCTTAGGATTTACTTTGTGCTTTGAAATATACTTGATCTACTACGAGGATCAGTGCTGTCCAATTTTTTTTTACAATACTGATTCGCAAGTCAACAACGCTCTTTCCCGGCTATCATAAATGAAAGAGAAAAAGGAGTGCCCTTGTCTCTATAGCAAGGAAATGGTCGAGAAGTCTGCGTATTTCGTTTCCTGTAAGTAAGAATGAGACAATATACTACCGGGGGAGGGGGCCTTGAAAGTGAGCATCTTCTTAAACAAAATAGTTAGTATTACAAACTGATGGCGTTGACATTTTATTTCCCCCGTAGGCATGTCCGAAGAATCTCTCTTTGCAAAAAGTATATGGTTCTTGCTAGACAGGGCACAATGACATATTTTTTCTTCTTCTTTTTGCAGCTCATTTTACTACTCTGTCTTCTTTGAACCCCTAAAGCCCTGACAAGAGAGGTAAAGAGATCATGTAATTTGGCGGCTAAAGGCACGAAAGAAAAGGGGTGTTATGTGTTTCGTGGGGGATGAGCTATCACCCTTTTTAGACAGCGCCTACTATCTGGTCAGGGCTAGAGAAATCCTGATATCTGGTGCTTCTTTAGTGGCAAATAATTGAGACGTATGTTCTTAGTCATCCGAGAGAAACAGGAACTCATCTCATTCTCCTACATTTTCGTACTTTTAAAAAGGTGAGCTCAAATTATTGTTTCTTTATTTTTACATTGCTTTTGTTGTATTAAATACTACCTGTATTCGGCGACCGAATGATTCGCTCATTTTATAAACTCTATATTAATTAAGCCAACTGACTTAAATACGTCAAATTATTTATTTTTTGGTAAGCTGAAAGCATTAATTGTTTCAAAAGAATGAATTAGTAATACAAGGGGAAAAAAGAGAACAGGAAATGTATCAATACTTGAAACTAAATTTTGTGGCAGTGTGTTTTTCATCTTATCAAATTAATGTTTAGATCTTTACATTCAATTGTTAAAAAAGAATTAGGCTGGCTCTTTAAAATCGTAAAATTGAATGAAGAATAATTTTCGTTTTGATCGTGCAAGAGATGGTTTGTTCAGATTGAACTTACAATTATTACGCATTATTTATCTAATTATAACGTGATTGTTTAACCTATAAGAAATAAACAAATGTCATATATTTCCAGAGAGGATTATCCTGCTTTAAGTGAAAAAATAGATTTAAGTTCATAGCTAAAATTTAAACTTATCAAAATAATAAAGTAAATTTAGTTGAAGTAACAAAAAATTAAATTAAAAAAAAAAAACTGGCAGAGCAAAGAAAATAGACTGTATTTTATTATAGCAAAAGAAGGTCTTACTTTACTATAATCAAAACAAAATAAATTTTATATATCATTTTTTAACGTAAGAGAAGCACTATATTTAAAGATTCGATGAATCAATGAAATTGATTCGACTTTCATTACAGCATTGCAAGGTATTGAAAATTAAGCATAACTTTTCGGATGTAATACTGAGATAAGAATCACCACATATCTGAATAATGCAAGCTTTATAACAAAATTTTAATGCAAGTTTTTGCACAAAATCATTACTCAATGCTAGTACACATCAGATATGTTACTGGTAAGAGAACAATTATGCTAAATTAGATGCTACATAAGAACATTTTTTGATATATACATCAGAGGCAAAGTGCTTTTCAACTTGAATGAATGCGATAATATCTATTTAAACTCTTTTTTATAGAAAGTGTATTACCAGACATCAAAAAAAGCAAAAGCTTTACTCCATTAAAATGTTGATATAGATTACTTTACTAAAAAAATCTTTCACTTACTGCATATTTCACAGAATATGGTTTTCATTGGTATGAACTCGATAATGGTTATTTAAATATAGTTTCTTAGAAAAACTTTTACTGCATAATTCACAAGCATAAGGCTTTTCATTGGTATGAGTTCGATAATGTCTATTTAAATTAGTTTTCTGAGAAAATGTTTTACTGCATACATCACAAGAATAAGGTTTTTCACTGGTATGAGTTCGATAGTGCTCATTTAAAGGGGTTTTCAGAGAGAACTTTTTACCACAAATATCACAGGAATAGGGTTTCTCACCTGTATGATTTCGATAATGCCCATATAATGCCGATTTCTGAGTAAATTCCTTACCACATATTTCACAAGAGAAGGGTTTTTCACCTGTATGAGTTCGATAATGCTCATTTAAATTACCTTTCTGAGAAAATTTCCTACAACATATATCACAAGAATAAGGTTTTCCAATTTTATGAATTAGATAATGGAGATTTAAATAATTTTTTCGAGAAAAACTCTTACTGCATACGTCACAAGAATAGGGTTTTGTATGAGTATGAAAATGCCTTACTAAGTCCCTTTTCACAAAAAATGTTTGACTGCATATTTCACAGGAATAGGATTTTTCTTTATTATGGGTACGAAAATGTGAATTTAAATAACTTTTATGAGAAAATTCTTTACAGCATATTTCACAAGAATAAGGTTTTTCATTGGTATGAATTCGCAAATGTTCTTTTAAATAAGAATTTCGAACAAAACTTTTCCTGCATATATCGCACGAATAGGGTTTTTCTTTCGCATGAGTAAGAAAATGTGAATTTAAAGAACTTTTTTGAGAAAATTCTTTTAAGCATATTTCACAAGAATAAGGTTTTTCATTGGTATGAATTCGCAAATGCTCTTTTAAATAAAATTTTCGAGCAAAACTTTTTCTGCATATATCGCACGAATAGGGTTTTTCATTTGTATGGGTTCGATAATGGTAATCAAAACTACTTTTCTCAGAAAATGTTTTATCACATATATTACAGACGAACATTTTCTCGTCATTGCAAATCTGCATTTGCACATTTTCGCCAGTCGCAAATGCTTTAACACAAAGATCTTTAATGAAATGCGCTTCATTCACCTTGATAGAAGATTCCATCATTAAAGTTCCAATTTTCTTCTGTTATAACATTAGATGAAGTGGTATCACTGAGAGTTTAACTCCTATTAACAGTTTTTTATTTGTACATAATTAGTGAACTGATGTGAACTATTGTGATGAACACTTTGTCTCTTCATTGCATCTGGTCATTCTCAAAAGCCATCTGAAAAAGAGAAAGCATTTATCACCACACATCTCCACACACTTTATCATTTTTTTTATCCCTCTTTAGATTGACATGTGTCAGGGAGAATGAGATTTCCACTTTATCATAAAAAAAATTCATGAAACAAATTTTTAAAGCAACAGATTTGATGCATAATTACTAAATTAATTATTAGAAGGGTTTCCAATGTAAATGGTCATGAATTTAAAAAAAAAAGTATTATTCTTCCTGTCACTTTCTGATATACAAAGTGATTCTGAAGTCTAGATCAATTTCAATAATTAGTAAACAAATGAAGATAGAATTATGCTGTTTCCACAGGAAGGATGGAAATGAAATTGTATTTTTTTTTCACGTAACCAGAATTTATTGATAGCAGAATTAATAAATTAAACCACTAGATGGTTTTACAGTTAGAGAGCTGATGCATTCACATAAGACATAATTGGAAGTAACAGGTTAAAAATTTTCAATGTATCATTCTCTGTATCATGCTCAGTGGGCAGATGAGGAACCCTAGCATTATGCACTATTTCCAAAGACAGAACATGAGCAACAAAAGTGTCGGTGAATGGTTTGCAATTGGTTTATCGCAATTTGCTTTGAAAGTTTATCTCAATTTGTTTTGGATACAAATGTTGTGTGCTGGCATTCATAACAATCCTCTTAAATTGGAATTGGAAAAATTAATTTTCCATTGCTGGATTTGTCTCAGTCATTTCTTATATATATATATCAAAACAAACAAGAAAGAAAAGACAAAAATTCAAAAAGATACATACAAGAAACAAAGGACAAAAAAGGAAGACAAAAATCAGGGGTGAAAACAGCAAAGATACAGAAAAGAGGAAAATTCACGAGAGTGAGAGTAGCTACATTTTTACGTGATAAGAGACATGCATTAAGGAAGAGATAAGTAAACACTTATTAATGAATGATTTATTCATCACCCAAAAAAATAAATTATGAGAAAAAATGGTCTTTCTTACCGCCATGTGAATTTTTTCAATTACAAATACTTATTTTTAACATCATAAAATCAATGTTTTTTACACACTTTCTTAAAATAGATACAATTAATAAATAATGTTTTATAATATCAATAATTTTTATGAAATACATATAATAAACCTAAAATATATAAATCAAATTTTGGATTATAAAAGAAAAAGGCACAAAAAGAGTCATGCATAAATATCAGTTTTATGAATAATCACAAATTAACTATGCCTTAACCTCTAAACTGCCATGAATGAGTTAATTCAAATAGTTCTTTTCATAAAAGCTTATTTTTTCATGTCATGTTTTCAAACATAGATTTAATAGTTTGGCAGCGACCACTGTTCTGTTTTAGTGCATTTAAATTTTTAAAATTTTGGCTGCAATTCATTATTTAGTTCTTCTAAAATTCTTTTTCACCCTTCTCTGAGCTATTTTTAGCCATTCGCATCTCCATTGATTTTTAACACCTTTCTCCAAATGTTTAATATTCTCGGCGCTTTCACGTGTGATAATATCAGTTCTTATCGTAGACATAAATAAAAAAATATGAATGACACAAATCACAATTTTATAACTCTTTCGCTTAGACAGACATAAAGCAGTCCATTCGGTGTCGTGGGACTTCCGATGTGAATGAAAATCGTGGGATTTCCGATTGGGCGGAGAGGGGAAGATGAGGAAACCTCTCTTACCAATTCAAAAAAAAAAATGAAACACTTTTGAAGAGCGTTTTGTGCAACTTACAATCAAAAGAATCACACATAAGTCAATATATAAATTAACACAAGGATTTGCTTACAGCTATT
>BGPR01028577.1:0-19878 GCA_013235015.1 Araneus ventricosus | reverse complement strand
CCCATTCAACCGTTCATTAGCCATAACAGTTGCAGGCGCGGAGGTATGAGGGCGGTGTCCTATAATGAAAAGTGCCATAATTCTGGAAAGATTGTTCTAATTGTTATGAATAGAGACTTCTGAATATTATTAACGAGTGCGAGGATGGAAACTATGTTTATTATAGCTGGAATGCCTGTTTATTTTTGGATAGTAAAATGTACGCAGTTAAAGATCCTGAATTTGGATAAACGGCAGAATAATCGCCAAATGGTTGTTTCTTTGCGTGTTGTGCGTCGTACAGGAGAGCGATTTTGCAGGCAACTTAGAATTGATCTTATAATGGATGGTAATCAGTTTCCATTCTTCACGCAATCGAAAACACAAAAATCTGCAAAGATTTTAGAAATAGCTTAAATCTTTTATCTCTTCGTCGTCATCATTACGATGACGATAAAATTGAATTTAGTTTTCTGCTATGAGGCTAAATTTCTACAGATTTGGCAAGAATTTGCAAAGTCTCAGGAAATCCAGATGTCGGCCCGGAGCCAGACAATTGTAAAGGCTAAGAGCATTCACAATATTCTGACAGGAATGAAGGATTTCAAAACATTACAATTTACTGAATTGAAGGAAGTTTTGTTTTGGTTGTCAAAACATGATTTTACGTGAAATATAAAGTAATATTTAAAAGAAAATAGTTTCGTGCACAACGTAGATATATTTGGTAATAGAAAAATGTTCAGCACGTAAAGGTTCAACTTTTCATCAGGTTTTAAAGATTTGACACTTTTAATTCACTGAAGTTTATCAAAGATTTGGTTTAGAATGGAACTAGGGCTAATTTGGAGTATATAAAGGAATGACCAAATAACTTTTATGGGATTTATACTTTATTTAAACATTCAGGAACAAAAATAGTTTTATTTAGAAAGTTTAATAATATTAGTAAACTGATTTCAATTTTTCGTCTAATATTTCTATAGGAGATTTATGAGTTGTATTGAGAATAGGAAACGCATTCTCATAGACAAAATAAAGTTATATTTAATTTGGCTATCTAAGACCAGAGGAATTCATTCCAAGTGTCATAAACTTATAACTTTCAGTTGCTTCTCGAATACTTGTATGTATAACTGAACACTTGCTCTGAAAATTTCTATCTCAAAAATTTCAAATTCTTTGTTAACATTGTTGTTTAATCAGTTACCATACTTGAATTTTTTAAATCCTTTTCTCATTTTTCTTTTATCAAACATTAGTCAAATATTTTCTTATGAATATAAAACATAGGGGGTATAAATTTATTATGAAATAATGTAAAATACCCATTATTACATTAAGATGTATTAGGAGAATAAGTAAAAAGTATTTTTTTCAAAAATAGAAGCTGTTTTTCAACAACATAATTGCGCCATTTCAAATTTACCTCAGACATAAAGTCTTGAAGGATTGTAAATCCACAACTCTTTTATGTATTTTCCTTTTCTAAAATATATGAATTTTTATTTAAAGTAACACGCATTATACGCATGTAAACATTACTGAGCATATGCTTCAGATGAGTGACAACGTCAATGAATTATTTATTTCACTTTACAACGCTATCGATCTTCAGACGCATCAAACAACATTCAATTTTTTATCCTGTTAGGTGATATGCGAAACTTTCCAAACTACTTTTCAATTCCCATGCCACGGCAGCTTAAGTTAAGCCTAATCTATGATTCAGCTCGTGTGGTAAGAATATTTTAGTGTCAAACTCTGATCGTTGAATTCCAGTTATCAAACATGGATTTATATAAAATCCTAAGAAGTTTTGAGATTGATAAATTTTCTATAAATGAAATATAAATTATAAATTATAACTGGCATTATTCTTTTATGAGTAATATATCACAAAGCATTTCTAACCATATATAAGTTATTTCATTTTAATAATTTATCAGACTCTTTCAAGAAATTCTGAAATATTGAACTCAAAAAAGTTATGAAAATTTTTCCAGTAAATTTTTATGATAAAGAAATTATGGAAGTTATGAATCTTTGATAAAGAATAAATATGCTATTGGCATTATTCTTTTATGTGTGATGTATCATAAAGAAATTTTTTTCAACAGAAGTTAATTCAGTTTAAATATTTATCAAACACTTTCAAGAAATTCTGAAGAATAACTCTGTAAAATATCATGAGAAATATTTTAGTAATGTTTTCGTCACAAAATAATCATTGATGTTATAAGTCTTTGATGCTAAATAATTCTTAATTTTCAGCACACTTAAGATATCCATCCAATTAATTTGCTATTTTGTACGTATGAAAATTTTTTCAAAAAGATACAGAAAAATATTAAATGAATTCTATTACTTGATTTTAAAGTACGTAATATAAATATTTTCTTAATTTTTCTGTAAATATTTTAATAGACATTAGATGCAACATATCTTAAAATTATTTGGAAGCGATTTGAATTCTAGAAATAGAAGTAAAAGAAGTAATGGAAAAAATCTTTTTGCATGATTTTTTTGAACCGAGAGTAGTTTTAGTAGTAAACCGTAAATACAGCCCCCGACCAAGGCACACGGGTTTTCACTGAATGACAGTCGTGCGATAGCGACGAGTACTGAGGTCGGGTCCTAATGGCCAACACAGCCTCATGGCCCAACCCCTCCCGTAGGAGGTACGTACTATCACTGGAGGAGGGCTGCCGCCCCCCCCCCCAATTCATGTGCCCCGAGGCGGGCGAGTTCCTTCATATACAAACCTGAGCAACTCATCCACACTTAGTGGTGCCCACTTCTATCGGGGAGGATTTAGTAGTAAAAATGACTGAGTGCACTTCTATCCCAAAACAATGCACAATTTTGAAGATGCTACAAAATTGGAGTTAATATGGATGATATGGTTCGCAATCAGTTGCTAGGAATCATGGGACATATTATCGTCGGAACTCACATTTTACAATGAAGATTCGGACACGAGAGGGAATTAGGGGCCCACCAGAAAGGGATGAAGGCGAAAATGGAGTTTGATCCATTCTGTTTCACAGAAAGCTGATTGCGAGATGTAACTTTCATCAGTGGTTATGTTTCTTGTGCATAATATATATATGCATTTTAGTAAACACGGCACAAATATTCGGGAAGATATGAAGATTTTCTTTAAAAATCCCGAATTTTTCAGAATGTTTTCTGCTTCTAACATGTAGAGATTTTCACCAAATTTTACGAAACAAACAGAATACTTGACAATATAAAAGAAGCACCCTATTAAAATTTTAATTTAAAAAATGACTATTACAGAAAATATAAGCATTTGTGGTAAATAATATTTTACTGCGTATGTGCGGAACGTGTAGCGTAATTTTTTTTCATAACTTCAGATCCAAATATATAGGGCAACTTATATAAAAGTTCCAGTTCAATACCATTAGTATTCAGAAAGATATCGGCATTTCAACTTAGCGAATCTCAGTACAATCTGAGAGAAGCTAAATGATGAGGGTTCTTGCACAAAATCATGTTTTTTAAACTTGAATCTTCGAATAGTAATCGTTGAACTGTATTTTAAATTATTTATTTAACTTATAAATATACATAAGTATTCAGGAAATTCAACTTTCACAAAATTCTACATTACTGTTTGAAGATTCAAGTTTAAAAAACATGAGTTTGTGCAAGAACGCTCATTATTTAGTTTCTCTGAGAATATACCGAAATTCACCATGTTGCAATGTCGATATCTCTCTGAATACTAATGGTATTGAACTGGAATTTTTATATAAGTTTCCCTATATATCTGGCTCAGAAGTTATCAAAAAACATTACGCTATGTTTCGCACATTCGTAGTAAAAAGTATTTACTACAAATACTCATATTTCCAGTAATATTCAAATTTTTTAATTCAAATTTCAATTCAGTGCTTTTTTTACTTATTGTCAAGTATTCTGAAAGTTTCATACAATTTAATTTTAAATTCTACAAGTTATAAGCAAAAATCATGCGGAAAATTTGGGATATCTTTTTTAAAAAACCTTTATATATTCCCGAATATTTGTGCTGTGTTTACGAAAATGCCTGTAAATGTTATGCACATCAAACATAACCAATTGCATCTCGTTTTCAGCTTTCTGTAAAACAGGACCGGTCAAACTCCATTTTCGCCTTCATCCCTTTCTGGTGGTCCCTCTAATTGTCCTCGTGACCAAATCTTCACTACAAAATGCGAGTTCCGACAATAATTGATTGTGAATGAATAATAATGAATTCCGAGAAAATTGTGTCTTTTTTTTGGACACCAGTGTATAAAACAGATATATCCTTCGAGAATTGCTAATAAGAATGTGAAAATCAAAATTAGGAATTAATAATTTGAAAATTTATTGCTAAATATGGAACCTCAAGGAATTCAGCAATGGATTTCTTTAGCTATTTATGCTACAATCATCTAGTGAATCAATTCCAATAGTTTTCATGCTGTCAATTTTGTTCGTTCCGTTCAGCTACTGTCATGCAGGTGTGAGCAGAGTTAGAAGCGGTCAGCGGCAACTCAAGGTGAAAGATTCGCGATCTATCATTATGCTGAGGCAACATATCCTTCTGTATTTAAAAGCAAGTGGTGTACTTTAAGAGAATTGAGTTTTAAGCCACAAAAATCAATATTCTGTGTAAGGAAATTACAAATTTTAAACAAAAATCGCCTAATGTTAAGCAACTTCTTTGTCACCGTATATGCACAGGAACACATATTAAGCCATTTATCGAAGATGTGGCCTCATGTAGATATCTAAGTCCTCTATATTTACGCTGTCAGTGGCTAATAAAAAATGTATCGGAGCTAACAAGAATTTTGTTTATAATAAATACCTTAACATGAAATTCAAGTTTTGTAAATGGTGATATTTATGTATCAGTAATTTTCCAATTGAATTAGTGAACTCAGTAGTGCTCAAAGTATGCATTTCTCAAATTATAAAACAATTACTGGAGGCGTCCTTAAATACAGTACACTGTCTTCGAACTGGTGATTTCCGTTCTATCATAAAGAAGACTCTCCTCATTTGATAGTTGATATAATCGGACACGGATTATAATGTTTAAACCATTTTTGACATTTTCATTCTTTTACATACAGATAAGAATGAGTTTTAACAATTTTAAGGATTTATTTGCAGTTTTATAATTCAAGTTTAATTAGTGACTACACACAGAACACCACTCAATATCCCTGTGCCTGGAATAAGAATCATGGAAAACCTTAAACATATGACAACGAACAAGATTTCAAAACTAGATGTATGACAGATCGTTTGTTGTACTAGTTTTTTTGTTTCAGACCCACACAGACCAGCTTACCCAAACGGGTGAAAGGCCTACAATGGTCGGCAGGGAGATAAAAATTTAAATTTATTTTACGCTCTATACCCTGAACAGGGGCAGTGAATTAAAGCAGAATGAGTTATAAAACACAGTTGTTCACCCACACAAGTGGGGAGAAAGACTGGTCACAAATGCTCAACCCACCTAATGTGGGGTGTACTTGATTACAATGGAAATGCTCTTATTTAATATATAATAACAAAGGTAAAAACAAAAACTACCACATACATAAAACGCTCAAAACCTGTTAGGGCAAAAGAGTAGAGGTGATGATAGCATAAAAGCAAATGAAATAACCAAGAATAATTTACAATAAAAAATTAAGAAGAAAAAAGTGAAAGATAAAAATCTAAAACGAATAAATAAAACACTAAATAACACTCTCATAATAACAGGAGTAGCATAGCCCTCTGGACACAGCCTTCTGAATACAGATTTAAAAACCTTAAAAAAATCAGATAAACAATAAAATCAAACGTTAACACAAGCAAAATAAATAAATTAATTAATAATCGACAAGAACACTCCTTACCATGCCGACCAAGTCAAAATCACCTTCTTAAAAATTGTGGTATATGCTAAAAAAAATCATCATCCTTTTCACATCAACAGAAGGATCCCTAGAGGAAAGACCCATCAAATCTGGTAGACAAATCAATTAAAATTTCAGATAAAAGTTTAGAAAATGCTCCTGAAAATGCATTATTACGGGGGTTACTGAGATAAAATCCATAAAATAATTTAAACATTCCAGTTAAAAGTTGTCAATATTATGAAAAGATTAAAACAATCAACAAGACAAGAGCAACAGCAGAACGACGCCATTGAAAATGGGATCCCGAGAGATCTGCAACCCAATATCAAATTTAATTTAAATACAAAGATTGTTTTTAAATACATAGATAAAAACAAATTGACGTTTCACAATAGTAAAAATAACAATAATAACTCTAAAAACCCAAGTTAAAACTATATTAATTAAAACCCAAAGGAATTTATAAATCTTCAAGACTTTTGAGGAGAAATTAAGGAAAGATTGCAACAGCACTCAAGATTCATCCCTGATTCTTGCGCAGATTGATTAACTGATAGTGAAAGCCTCCATTAGTTTTCTTCTGGCTGGTTTGCTTTCTAGTAAACCTCTAAACCATGTTGGTTTGCGAGCATCCGCAGGTCTTTTCAGTTGATAGTCTTTAGTGAGTGAGCAGTCAAAAGTGAAATTATCTGCGTCGCCCACCAGGCCGCAGATGCAATTTTTGGAATCTAATAAATTGAAGCTGTGTAGATAGTGCGGAAAAGAAACATGCCCGCCCAAAAAGGAAATTAGTTTTTTTTTTAATAAAAGCTTTTTATCCACATTGTCCACATAAGTTCTTACTCTAAGTATTGAATTTGATTCATGATTTTTCCAATAGTATTCCCACTCCCCCATAATATATTGATTAATTTTTAATTTAACGTATGAATAAGGGGCTGGGTAGTTCAGTTGTATCCCCGTTTCTGTGGCCAGTTTGGCTTGGCGGTCAGCATGATCATTGTACTAGAGGTCATTTATCTCTATGTCATCATTATCCTAAGACTACTTGCAATGAACGTTGTAACAATTAAAAAAGTCTTGATCGGGGAGGTTTGCTTTTCTAAGTGTATGAGCAGACCATTTGTAGTACTAGTATTCATTTATCTCTATGTGAACTTTACCCTAAATCTACTTGCACTGAACGTTGTAAATAATTAAAAACAGTCTTGCTCCTCTGTGGACTCAATGGACAGGGGCAACTAGTTTGCACCTGATTATTTAATTACATTTTTAGGACATTTTTCAAAATTCACAAAATTTCTAGTTTAATTCCAACGCTTTTTCCGGGACTGGTAAAAGGGAATGAATATTATCTGTGTATAAGACATTTTTGGTGAATTATCGGGAAAAACAATAATAACATTTTTCACTGAATTTTGAAGGACCTGGAAAGACAATTGTATAAACCAGTTTTCAGAAATATAACGTTTAAGAAAATAAAATTATTCAAGGCAAAAATAAGTTTCAAAGCTTCAAACTTCAGACATGTAAAGTTTCTTCAAGAAACAAATTTTATTTAAGCCTACCAACAAACATAGTAAAGCAGTTTATTTCAGACTCTCCGAAAAATTAATCTTTCAACGGTAAGAGTGTTAAATAAAAATTACCTTTCGAAAAAATACTGGAGGTTCAAAAATTAAATAAAATACAAAGACGAACAAACATTTTCGCTTCAAATTAACAAAAGAAAAATGCATCTTCAACTTCTTTTGCTTGCTCCATAAATTTGATATAATATTCCAAAAAAATCTTTTTCAGCATAAAATGTTTCACTGTTTAAGTCGTTTTCACAATCGTTTGAGTTTTCTTCAGAACCACGAAATGTAACTGTTTTTATAGAAGACAAATCCTTCGGAAAGAAGAAAAATCATTTATGCTCCTTACACAAAAACCTAAACAAGCTATACGCAAGCAATCGGAATGAAAGAAACTTATTTTTTATTTAAAAACTACTTTTCATTCTTTTCCAGAATAAACAATTTTCTATTTTCTAGTTAAATGTTTCGAATTACGTTTATATAATAAAATTTAACAATTCAGCAAATGCCTCAATTAAAAGCTACTGAATTATTTATTTATTATTCAGTAAAAGGTCTGATAACAACATTTTAATTTTTGGTTATGTTCAAAATTAATAAAAAAATTCTACTACAATACATTTTTATGTTCTTTTCATTTCTTTTTGTTATTGAACAATTCAGCAATGCCTCAATTAAAAGCTACTGAATTATTTATTTATCATTCAGTAATTTCATCAGCATTTATTAAAATTACATTAATTTAATCTTTCAGGTTCTTTGCTAGCAGAACAGTTTTGTTGCAAGTGGTTTATCAGAATTTTGTGTTTTAGCCCTTATCTCGCCACTGCATCGTCAAGGTAGAATTCGAAATTCGTGTGAAATATGAATTTAGTCTTAATCAACGAAGACTTTCTATAGGAAGTTTCAATTTAATATGCAGTTACTAAAATATGTTTGCAGAATCTCTCTATATTCTTTGGAGATGATTTTCAGTCTTGGTCGCTAATATAGTAGATATTGTTTTAAGAGTCTACCGATTGTGTGGTTTCTGAACTCTATAATAACACTTAAAATACTTTTTATTTATTCATTACGAAATGGTGGGTATTGTGGCTGTCCACTTATTTATATGAATTCTCGAATTGTCTCACACGCTTTTATTTCTGCTTTATATTGCACCCCACGCATTTAAAGACTCTGATGTAATTTAAGAAAGTGCCAAATCATTACTAATTAAACATTCCTTAGTGAAGCTTCTCTGCACGATTTTATTTTTCACTTTTAATGAACCATTTAAAAATCTTTTAACTCACATTAATGAGAAGTAAAATACAACATTATAGTGGTATTGTGTTACTAAATTCAATGCATTTTGTAAAGTTCAAAGCACATTTATGAAGAGATTTCTTTAAATTGAAACCTTGCATTTAAATGGAAACACAAAGAGGTTGCGTAATTATTTGAATTAAGAAAGATAATATTTTCTTTCAAGCAAAGCTTATTTGAAGATATTATTTTATTTTTTATCTTTACTTGAAATATATGAACTTCGAAATGTATATATTGTATATGTATATATTGTATATAAATGTATATAGAAGAAAATATCGTCGTTAGTTCATATATTATACAATGTATATTTATAATATATGGATAAATAATTTTGTAAGAGCTTTATAAATTAACTATTACAATAAGGGAAAAGTGTTACTTTATTTTCGTCGTGCTGCAACAAGGAATTAATAGAAAAATCAAGTTAAATTAAAGTTTATTGAAGTCACTAGTAAACTTACAGTAAAACAACCATTCATGCTATATCCATATTTTGTATTGAATGCATACGCAATGAAATCATTTGCTTGGGTCATAAAATAAGATAAGATATATTTAAAATGCAATGAAATGACAGATGTATTTGAACATGAATCAAGAATTCATATAATCTTGATTGAATTCTGGTATCTATGCTGATTGGATTGACGAAATGAAAATTTAATTTTTTCAGGTTAACTTAAAATAGTTAATTAACGATTTACTATTCTATTAATTTAGCAGAGCTTCGATAAATTGAGATATGTGCAAATGGTTATGGGAATATTAAATCCAATTCCATATTTCCTATATTCATCTTGCCCATATATGTCCACTATTAACTCATTGGAAACTACGATATCCTATCATTACTGCATGGAAATGCAAACTTCAGTATCCTATTAATGTGTCATGGGTAATCCATGTCGTTACCCTACTCCTAGTGGTTCCTATCAGTGGAATAATGCCATGGGACACTACCAGTCAGTAATCAACAAATGGGTCAAATTCAGCCACTCCAAACGCAAAACCAGAAAAGAAACTATATAATCAAACACTAGGAATTTTTAAAAAAATAATAATAATAAAGTATTTATGAAAATAACTTTGCTTAAGGTATAGATAATCGAATACAGAAAAAGGAAAGATACAGAAGAAACAGAAGAAATAAACGATAGCGATAACAATACACCTTTTGCGCGCCAACGCAGCAGCAGCAGCCAGTGATTGCATCAACAATATTGTCCATAATTAACAAGCAAATTACTATAGAATCAAACAACAAAAAAAATCATGCTTTAATAATTAAAATAATTAAAACACATAAAAGAAAATAATTAGAATAGAAGAAATGGAAGAGAACTCGAATGGCGAACGTTTTCAAAGGCCAATCGCCATTGGAGTTCTAATATGAATAAATTTTCTGTCAAGGGAATAACTACATAGTCATTCTAATTATTTTCTTTTATGTGTTTTAATTATTTTAATTATTAAAGCATGATTTTTTTATTGTTTGATTCTATAGTAATTTGCTTGTTAATTATGGACAATATTGTTGATGCAATCACTGGATGCTGCTGCATTGGCGCGCAAAAGGTGTATTGTTATCGCTAATGTTTACTTCTTCTGTATTTTTTCTGTTTTTGTATTCGATTATCTGTATTTTGTATTTTAATGGAAGTTACAGCATTTGCGCCATTCTGCCATTAGGCATGCAGAAGTTTAATTAATTTTTCTAATTTTTGATATTTTTTGTTAAATTATATGAATTGTAATTGTTTGCTTAAGGTATACTAAAGATAGATCAATAATATCGAACCTGTATAATATTGACTTTCCACACAGTCCACAAGATGTTAAATACAATTTATATACCTTATAAAAGTTAGCATTTGCTCATATGATGTGGCTAGTAATTAAAAGAAATAAATCTGACTGAAAATTTGGGATATAGCTGCTAGGTGTTTCAAAGTCATTTGCATCTAATATGCATTTTTAAGTAGTTCATGATTTACAAAATAAGCAATTCAATCCTGTGAGTACTGTTAACTATACAGTGAATGCCACGTGACAGTGAAATTGAAATATGTATAAGATAACTGAAATGAAGGGAGTCTTTATGATGATCTGAAAGTGTCAAAATAACAGTGGCTTGCAAAGACCAGTTTGTATTATTCTAATAACCATTAAAGGTGAGTTTAAATTTCATTTTATGGGCCATTTTTAAAAATATGAAACGGTTGTAATCAATAACCTAATTAACTTCATAATCCAAACACTTATTAATTGAAGTTTAATTTTTCAGATGACAGTCAGATAATTAATTATGTCTTGGTTTTATCTCATATGTCAGTGCCAGTTAAGTATTCTACTCGGTAGTGTAATGCATATATTTTAGAAATTATTCTATACTTTTCCTTAATATCACTCCAGATGCTGCAATCTAGGTTTGCATAAACCTTGAAGAAATAATCAAAATACCTATAAAACTTTCAATATTATTGAATTTATGAAGAAGGACTGCATCGGAGCTTGGTCATCATGCAGTCACAAAATTCTTAATTCTAGTACTACAAAAAGTAGTGAACTTCACGAACAAGAAATTGAGAAATATATGAATTTTCTACATTTGCTGAAAACCTTAAAATGAGATTTTCCGCTGACAGATAAAAACTTCAAAAAATGATTTGCTGCTCTTTAAATGTGGATAAGCAATAAAAAATTTCGTATGACATTTTTCTTGGAAAACTTACACATGTACACCAAAAAAAAAAAACTAATTCAATTGCATAAAAAATCGGTTTGGAAAACGCTTATAATTTTGTAAGATGAACAAATACATTTAAACTCAATCTATTCTGTTAAACAATTAGTTATATTCTAGAAAATGATTCATTTGAATAGAAATACAGAACTTATCATAGAATGATGTAATACAACAATATAAATAGGCAAAAAATCATTTTTCTTTCGTCGAAAAAAGATTATTCTGAAATAAACGCACAGTATTAAATTTCTCAGCTGTTCTAAACCTTTCAAATTTGAAGTTTACTATATTAATAACTAATCGATACTTTGTGCCACATCGCAGACTATTTTTCCGTCTTGAAATATTTTTAAAAACAAACGATTAATTCATTCTGATTGAATTGTAGCAGATGAATTTTTAGCTGGCATCTTTACTGTTAAGATATATTGTTTGTAAGTTACATCAGGTTTAAATGCTTTTCTATTGTTATCGAAATACGTTCAAATCGATTATATAGAAAAAAAATTCAGAATGGTGTTACTAATTTATTTTTACATGTGATAGGAAAAGACCGTCACATTTTATATTAATGACCAAGCTCTGAATAGAGATAGAAAATTTATAATTCTATACAAAATGGTTAAAAGGATATTTTCAGATATCTGGAAGATTTCATAATTTGAGAAACAATTAAATTTTAAGGATTTACGTGTAAAATGGCTTAGAAGTCGCTATATTCTTCGAAGTTTAGTACTTTGTACAGTAGTGTTGTGCTTTATACTTTCAGTACATCAAAGAAGAACTTTGTTTATTTGTGGATATCATATCCATTTGCATTTGATGAATGCTTTAAGGAAAATAATAATCTTTTACCTTGAAAGGAAGTAAAACCAACTCTTTAAAGTCATTAAATTTAGTGCTAATATCTTTTATGCAGAAACACTGAAAAGATTCAACAAAGGATATAATTTGTTATGTTGGAGTTTAAAACTTATCAATACCGTTTTCAATACTAATTTTTATCTTTTTATTTTTCTCATAAATTTAGGATGCAAATTTTGATGGTCCTTTTACATACGTCTATTTACCATAATGTACAGATTCATTTGTAGATTTATCGAAGTTAGGCATCGTTCGGCCCGAAATAATGTTCGTCACGGACCATTTTCGACATATCTTAAACGCTTCCACATCAGAAACAGCGATTCCTGCGACTGCGGAAATCTGGAAAACCGCTTACACTATGCTACAAGCTGCCTGTTTACAACCTCATACCACCTAACAAAACCGTCAGCTAACCTAGAACAACTTTGATGGAAAAGAATTATAAACAACAAAAATTCTAGGGCGAAAATCAGAAAACTCATCTACTTCATCGCGGAAAACGAAACACTCTTTTTTCCAAAAGATGGTGACAACAACTAGCCACAGACTCAATTAACCCTAGGTACTCATCTTCTCTCTTCTCCCATAGGTAAGGTACCACCCTCTCAAATTCAACAACGCAAAGACTTGAAAAAACTGACAGTTAAATTACTAAATATTATATTCTTTTGTTCTAAATGTTCTGTTTTTTTTGTATCCTTATATATAAAATTAATTTTTTCTTGCTCTGGCTTTATCAATAAAGTTCCAACCAAACGACAGGGAGCCGCCCTGGCTCCAAGTTCGGGGGTATGTTGTGTTGTCAAGTTAAGTTTATCCTCTTCGTACCCACTCGGATAACTTAAATGTTATGATTTTGGGCTGATTTGTCCATTGTAACGAACCTGATCTTTGGCAAATATGTGTTGATTCGTAAGAGCTAGCGTCTACACTTATGTAGAACTGATTATGTGACAAGGTTAAGGATTCCTTGATTATATAGTTGACATCTGTCCCCCATCTGTCCCTCGACAAAATGAAATTAGTGATACAGTTTCATTTTGTGAGTTAATGGTTTAGTCATTAATAATCAAGCCCTGCGACTAAATAAAGGGGGAAGACAATACTTTTTGGGGTGCAAAACAAGAGATGTTAGCATGCCCGGAAAATGCTCCACGCTTTGCGATTGGCTGAAAACCATGATGCCAATCCTAGGTACTGACGAAAATAATTAATTCCTAGGATAATTCCTGAAGATACATAATACAGAGACAGAAATGAAATATAATGTTAAATAAATATTATAATTGAAACTTATCTCTTGAACATTTTAGAAATGCATTAATGTGTACGTAACGATAAATGTATTAAATTCAGAGAATTATCAGAAGTAATTGATTTACCATAATGCAAAATATACAAACAACTATTTTTTTATTTTCCTACAGTGTATCATAAATGGGATTTCTTTATTGAATTAATTTATAGAACTGAAGAATTGTAAATGATACATACTTCATTTTTCATTTTCCAATTTGAAGACCGACACTACGTACATTTCATACATAATGATGAAATTCCCTCTTTCTGTGAAGTTAGAATTAATTTAATAAACAGATATTTAATAAGTAAATCTGTATCCTACCTGTGATACGTGTGCACACATTTGCGTGGGCATTCGTACGGAACTCTGAATATTTCTCTACACTTTTTCTAAGCCAAGATAACATGTATGCAAAATATTATAAACTTTCTCAGAATTTTACCTTTATCTAGAGGACTGGAATCATTTGTCTTCTATTTTTTTTTTTCATTTTTCCTTTTTCTTGAATCTATTTTGAAATTGCATTTTATTCCGAGAATCCTCTGCTTTTCTTCTATAAATATATTGTTTGCCTTGCGAAATTGGACATTATTACTTTGAAAGCAACTTTCTCTGTCTATTTATTGATCGTTGGAATCCAATACATCGTTGCTTCAAAATGTTCCGTACCTTACAAACAATGTTATTCCTTTCGCTCACTTATTATTTTTTTTGCTTTGACTTCAGTCCTTTCTTTTAGGTTTTAAAACTTTTTTCTCTAATAGCAAAATTGTTGAAAAGGCGAAATTAATTAATTTTGTCTTTTTTAAAAGTTGCTAAAGAAATTTCATATGTACGACTCAGAAATACACACATTGAACTGTTACAAAGGAATGAAGGTGACCTTTGAGTAGTTAACCCCCTATCCATATTTCCACACCACAGTAGCGGAATTAATGTACCCCAAAATATGCATACATGGCAAATATTTGCTGAATTCGGGTATCAAACCCAATATTTTTCGAGTCCGTTCTTCAATTGAGACTCAATGACTCAGTTTTCCTGTAATTTTGATCATAAAAAATGATGGCATGTCTTAACTGCACACCATGGCCGGCATTAGACAAAAAATTCGGCCGTTTCAGGCGCCGCTGTCACAAAAGGGACACTGATTCCTCTCGTAAACAAAAAATCCGTTTTGTTGCACGTTAAATAAAATTCCGTTTTGCCGCAAACTGCGTTACTTTTGCCTCATTATTATTTTATTTCTTTCATATTCTTGATAATGCCTGTATTTTATAAAAATGAATTCATAGTAAAAGGGTTTTTTATATTTGTTTTGTATATTGTGTTGATAAGAATGATCTCATTTACCACCTCCCATCTTAAATATCGTTTTTATTACTTTCTCATAATATTTAATTGTGTTTTATGAATTTTTTTCGAAAATAGATGCTTTTTTATTAATATTTATGTTTTATATTTTATCATCAATGCTTTTATAACTTTCTACACACATGGAGATAAAGATAATTTATTTTTATTTCATAAATGGCCCTTTAATAGCATTCACTTTAATGATATTCATTAAGTTCATAAATTTATTCGAAAAAGAGGGCTTTTGTTATTCGTTGAGAAAGAAGAGGGCTCCCAAATAGAAGATTTCAAGAGCTGGCAGTACTCCACATAGTTAAAAATTAAATAAAGTATTATTAAAAATAATAGACGTTTTGAAAAACCCTAGTAGCACAAAGATATTGTACAATATTGTACGATATCGAACAATATTCGCAATATTGTATAGTATTGTACAATATCATATAATATTGAACAATATTTTACAATATCGTGCAACATGCTGTGCTACCTGTGAATGAGTACTTTTTAGTACAAATAAATAAATATGAGTCAAAAATAATATCAAATACTTCATTAAAATGAAGTTTGATTAATGTACTTTTGTTATTATTTGCAAACTTATATCAGAAGTGTCAGAACTTGTAAGTCATTAACAGCCAAAATCGTAAGCTTTCGTTGCATTCGGAATTTTACAGTTTTTGCATAATGTTGTTATTTTAATTCACATGAATATTTTGTATATATCATTCTTTATAGAAAATATCATGTTCATATACAGAGATTAATATTAAAATCACGACTATAACATGTTGTTTTTATACAAATAATTATATTTCAAAAAATGCAAAAGCTTGCATACAGTTTTTAAGATAATTTATTGTGTGTTAAGATCAAAATTAAAAGTGAAATCAAGTATTTACAAAATAAGGAAGATTGCTAATCTTTGTTAAGATATAAAAAATCAACAGATTGAATTAAGAAGAGGTGTTCAAACATAAATAATTTCTTGCTGTTAAAAAATTTGTTGACATGAAAAAGAGAAAATCTATTAATAAATTAAAACTAAGCAAATTTACTGAATAACGTTGAAACTAAGAACTGAATAACGCTGTTCCTTTAATTATGTATAATGTTTTAGTTTCTAAATATTTTAATTCTATTTTATACAGATTTAAATTAAAAAAGTTTTTATAAGTAGTTTTATTTATTGCCAAATAATGTTTAGTGTAAATATGTACTTAGGTTGCAGACCGAAGCACTTTCACTGGGTGTAGTATACATTACTAGCAAAATATTTGTACAATGTATCAAATTTATTTGAAACTGCATTTATTTGAAGGCGAGTAAAATGATTATATATGCACAACAAACTCTTTTTAATTTCAAAAAATAGAATGGTATTTTGTGTCGTAAACATTTTAATAAACACAAATGTGAAAACCGAAATGTGATTTTCTATTTTTTTATCCCTTTTTAACACCGATACGATATCACTTAATTGTAGTATTTTTTGTTGATATGCAGTTTTAGTTGCAAACATAATTTCTGTTAGAGCCAAGATATTACCCATTGAAAATGTAACATTTTTTCGATATTTAAACTTATATATATTTATTAATTTTTATAACTATTTCTTCGATCAAAAGAAATAAAAACAGAAGCTAAAATTGGAAAACCACAGGCTTTTAAATAAAATATATATTTTAGGTTTTTTAAATTCGGTTAAAATTTATCTACTTTCATATATTTGCTTAAACGAATATTATTATTATCTGCCATTTTATTTTCCTCTTATAGCTGAGTATCATAAAATAGGACAATTAAGATATCTTAAGCAGTTAAAAAATTAACTTTGTAAAGGGACGAGACTCATGTTTATGTGGAATGCCGCTGTTGAAGAATTAATTTAATTTCAGGAACCATTTTTATTAGATGTCTAAGTTCAACGACACAGTACATTAAAAGATACGAGACGCAAGACAGAGATCAACAACACAAGACAAGTACACAGAAAAGAAGAGAGAGAGGCATCATGGGAAAAACCCGGATGGCTCTAGTTGCGCCACCTACCATAAAAAGGGGAAGGCAGTGAATTGTAACCGCTACAACTTGTTATAATTTCATTGGAAGAAATGGTTCACAATGGAAAAAAGTAATATTTCTTTTCTTCTAGATGAATAGTGACACAAGACATGCGAGAAAACACTGATAGAACATGATATTTTAATAAGAACAAGAAACAGGTAAGTAAAGGTAAAAACTCTAATAATGGGATGCTCATTTTAACGTAATACTGGTCTCCTAAATTTTATGTTGAAACAATTACTTGAGTGAAATTTAAGAATAGATAATGTGTTCATTTGAAGTAGGATATTGACAATATAGAAGGAAACTGCTGATTTAGCTTGAAATAGGCATTTGTTTGCTGCTAATCAGAAAAATTAAATAAATCGGAAGTAAAAATGATTTTTTTTATCTGTTATTCAAAAAAAGTCTCATTTTTGTTCTTAGTTTTATCTTAAATTTCATCATTTTGTAACAAGCAATTTTTTCTTCTAATTTTTGCTCTTTTACTTTGAATAGGTACACTTTAAATTTAAAAATGAAACTGATTTTCATTTCATTTTTAAATTTTAAGCATAAACTAATCAATTAGATTTAAAATGATTGATTAGTTTAACAAACATACAATGTGAGATTTAATTAACTTAACTAACTAAAATTACTAAAATTAAACTAAATTAAACTCTAATAAAACTAAAATTATTTCTCAAGACCTCTCTAGGTGTCGCTACAATTATGTGGAATGAGTGAGAGTAAAAAGGAAAATTGTTTAACATCACTTCCACTGCTTTTCAAAATGTCTTCCAAACCGTCATATTCAAAGGAAGATCTATTTTTATTGTTAAAAATTTGGTGTTTATGTAGCGAAAATGCAACATCATATTTACGGAAATGGTACTAAACATTCAGAAACCAAATTAAACCTTTAAAATCAAAGGTAAAAGATCTGATAAGAACATTTTACTTTTTGGTTATGTTCAAAATTTAAAATATTTTCCACTAATACATTTTTTATGTTCTTTTCATTAAAAAGAAGTTTGTGAATCGGCTCAAAAGATATTTCTCTTCAAATTTTTCCGTGGTATTTGAAATTCCTACTGTGCTTATTTTAAGCTGATACATGTATAATATTTTTATGAATAAACATGTAATATCCTTTCACATCCTACGCGCCTGACTTTTCTTGCTTGCTTTCCTAAGAAGTCACTTAAATGGTTTTTCTTTTAAATCTGCAATACCTAAGTAATCTGAAATGTGTTTTTCTTGACAGTTCTAAATTGTAAAATATTTCCAATAGTTTTGCAATATTTTTGACATTTTTCTAACTAAAGCTGCCCTTTGTCAATAAGTTTTGATGCAACATGTTTTGAAAATAAATTAATTCTTCCTCTTCTAGCTTAAGGATTCTTTCAAAAACCTACTAAACATATGTTTGCTTTTGACATTAAGCAGCTTATAAGTGATTTCATAATATGAGAAACTAGCCATATTTGTCAGTGAGGCAAAGAATGAAACAGCGTTATCTGACGGTTATTGTCTTCCTCAATTGTGCCATCTAAAAGATTGGATCTTCGCTATCTATATCAAGGGCAACTCTACGCTGTCAAATATATTTACAAAATACAGGCAATATGCATACAGATTGTTCAACTAAAATATGCATCAAATTGTATAAATTTTACTTCAATTCTTTCATTGAATACCTTACAACATGATGGAATTGCGTTTTGCTTACACATAAAAATTTTCTCATTTGAAACTAACTTTTTAGACAAAGATAACAGGATATTTCTTCCTTTTACTTTATTAATTGTTATTCAAACGCGTACTATCTTGAATTTAAACGCATGATATGTATTTAAACCACTGTTTATAACCTTTAAAACTTTAGATTCAACTTCCCATAGTAGTTTTTATCATGTTGCCAGCGAATAATGTCGGCTAAAATTTCCCCTCTTTTCAAAGGAACATTTGATATTTAATATTGAAATTATTTAACGCTTTTACTTAATGGCACTTACTCATTTTTAAGGCTGCCGTAGAATTTTTGTGTCAAAAGAATAAAATATTTTATTTTTGCTTTTAATATTGAGGTTCTTCAAATATTTATAATTTTATTAATATATTAAACGGCAGTTTAACGTTAATTATTGTTTATGTTGGTTTTAATTTGAAATACTAGTAAAATTCATGGACAAAATTCCTTTAACACTTCGATCCAAGCACTGGATTCTGAAATATTGTATCCTTTAATCATTCAAAACAGACAACATGACTTGACACCAAAACAGAATTCAAATAGGATAAAACAGGGAAAACATCCAATAGATAATAATTTAAAGTATATTATTAGTTTCGACGTTTTAGAACTTTTACAGAAAATTAGGCTTAATTTAAAACAGGCCGTTCGATCGCTTGTCATTATAATTTCTTGTCTGGTATTGAAAACAGAGCACTGTTAATAACATGGGGCGGGAAAAGATCGATTTGTCTGAGTTTCATTTTTCAATCCTTTAACAATTTAAAACTTAATGCAATATGGTTATGACCGCAACATATAGGCTGAAATAAAAAGAAAAATCTATATTTTTATCGTTTCTCACTCTTTCAAATGCACTGATCCCTTTCAACATATATCAAAACATTATAGCCGCCTTTCAGATTGTATTGGCTGCAGAGAACGGCAATAGAATAATTCGTCATTTTCAATCAATTTCACTGCCAAGTAACAGTCTTTTTATTTTAAAAATGAAACGAAAAATCCAATTTTTA
>BGPR01028576.1:0-19878 GCA_013235015.1 Araneus ventricosus | reverse complement strand
TGAAATATAACGATATTGCTGATAGTCTTGCTAAAGAAGGTGCTACCGTGCCTCATTCCTATGTAGAAGCCTTGACCTACCTTGAGTTATATTAAGAAGAAAGGCCTTTGTTAACATTTCTTGGAGGAATCCACCAGCTCATTCACGGTATCGTAGTGAAGGTCCCGGTGCTACTATACATTTTAAGGTGGATAGGAAAGACCAAACAGTTTTGGCTCACTTATCATCCGGTCACTTAAAAACCCTCAGATTCTCTCGTGGTGATAAGCAGTTCAATATCTGCACAAAGTGCAACATGATTGAGGCCACTCCGCAACACCTACTTGACTGTGTTGCCTTTGGTGTATGATGACCTGCTTAAGCGACCGGATTTCGTGTTGGAGGCGATGAAGGCGAACGACCTCAGGGATCTGATCTGATTCAGCTCAGAAGGATTAGAAAGAAGAAGGGGGATGCTGTACGGCATTCAGAATATTGTAGGAACATCGTGGAGATATCGTAAAATATCTTGTGTTACAGGGTAATATTGATCCTGTAAGAGAGCAGCGCTGGTCCTCCCGTTGGTGTCTCGAGGATGTTTGGAGAGGGGGGTGCCAGCTCAGGTGTCGTCCTTGTCATCGGACCGAGGCTCAGAATTACAAGGTTCGTCCCAATATAGCCTTCGCGTGGTTTCGAAAACGGGACGTTAATATAACTAAAAGAGAGCAGCGCTGTCTACTCTTTCCATTTGTCAAAAGCAAGACAAGGGGGTCTATTCTGGTACCCCCAGTTGGGTTGGGAGTTGGGTTGGGTTCCGCACGTTAACAACGGAACCCAACCGGGGGTACCAGAATAGACCCCAAGATCAGACAGCCTTCGAGAGACGGTCGAACAGAAAAAAAGCAAGATCTGCTCTTCACGTGAAACCCGAATCATGGAGTAATAGGTCCCCATCACTGGCAGTATGGCGTTGATACTCAATAGCCTCATGTCACTTATGATATCACTTAGATGCCAGACGAACATCTGAGTGATATAATATTTAGAAATAACCTAGACACCAGCCGCATCTGTATATACTCATTCCATTTGAAATCGCTCGAGTCATTAAATTCATTACTAAATTTGCGCGTCTATTCTGGTACCCCCGGTTGGGTTGGGAGACGTCACTTTTTCCGCACGTTAACAACGGGAAAAGTGACGTCTCCGAAACCAACCGGGTGTACCAGAATAGACCCCTTAGTGACTTAACACATTCGCTGCCACTATTCACGCCTGATATTCGAACCATCTATCTAATTAGATGACCACTTCTCTGCTAACGACAGTAGAGAAAAGATAATCTAATTAGGTAATAGGTTCTGGACACGCCAGCGCGCCAGTGGTAGTGAATGAGTTAAATCGTGTTCCCTCATAAATGTATGCATTTTAATCCCAATACAGTAAATCACTGTGTTTGATGTCTCCTTATGTAGTTACATGAGAGCATATATCTACAAGAGGTAGCCCTTTATATAGTAGTACTAGCAGTACGCGCACGGCGTTGTCCATGGAATCAGGACTTTAACAAAATGAAAAAATATCACTTACAATGACATGAAAAAGTTTTGAAAACAAAATCAGAACAAAAGATACACATTATTTGATTTTCCTGCTTATTTTTCTTTCGCGCTGCAGTACAGAGTAGGTTAATCCAAAACAATTTTACAAAATTGGAACGTGAAAATGATTATTATACAGCAAGCAAAATATAAAATCGAATCCGATAATAATAATCGAAGTAATTCATTCAGGCGAAGGTCATGACGTATCCTGCGCGTCCGCCAATCAAAATTGCCAGCAACGTTCCGAAGAAGTGCCGCGTGAGGAACTCGATAGAGAAAAATGACTCTTAACCGTCCAGAAAAAAATGAAAATAAACGGGAAAAGATATTTTAACCGTTCTAGTTATAAGCTGAAAAAATTGAAAATAATAGTGTTATTAGAAAGTCGGATGCAACAAATTTAAAAACAAAAGTAACATTGTGATGGCGAAACTGGCTATTTTTTAAAAATTTTTCAAAATTCAGCAAATTACGTTAGAAATTCAAAACTAACTTCATTAGAACGGAAATAGCGTGCTCTTTCTGATGGTATATCAATTTTTGTCGTACAGTTATCCGAAACCATGCTATTGTGAAATTAGTGCGAAAAACAACACAAAACATTAAATAAAAAAATTTCTAGAATAAATTTTAAAATTTCGGCTTCGAGGTGCATTCAGTCACCATTACGACTACCTGTGTGCCAAATTTCATGGCTGTAAGTGCGATAGATTCGTCTGGACATCGCAGACAAACACACACGCAAACATTGTCTTTTATAAGTATAGATCCGTTAGTAGATACATGGCGTGATGGGGATGGACAAAATTTGCAGTCAACGCACCTCTGAACAGACGAACATGGTGTAGCAGAATAATATCCCGATATATCTGGCCTATTATGGTTCTGCGTTGGACATGGAGACCTACTTGAGAACACAGGATAAGGAGACCCTACACCAGCAGTCCAGCACCACCGTAACAGTGGGGTTCAATGACATTTTATCGGTTGTAATGGGTCCATCGTGCTTTCATCAGGAAGTGAGATCAGAGGCCGGCTGTACTGGTGTTCTCTGCGTCAGGTTAACCTGTCCAGACATCGTCGATGGCACACATTTCCCAACCGTCTGTATACGGTTTGTCTCTGGATTGGCTATGGATTCCGTTAGGTCTGCTTCAATATTTTGCCTGTTTCTTATGGTCGTCGAATATGTCTTTTTAAAAGATGGAAAATCTGTTCTCGGCGCCAAAGTTACCGACCCAGCCACTGTGAGTAGAATACCGCTCGAATCCGGTTTGACTTGAAACTGTGGCACCCGTGGATGACGACAGTTGTTGGGACAGGTTTGCTTCAATACCTTGCTCGTTACTTTTGGAAGTCAACTAAGTCTTTGTAAACCAGGGAAGACATGTTTTCAGCGCCAGGCTAACCGACCCAGGCACTGTTAGGACGCGAACACACGGAGCGTTTACGCCGAAAGTTGCAGCCGTGACGCGACATGTGATCCCGTGTTCTTTAATGGCGCTGTTCACACTAGCGCAGCAAAGTTGTGTAACCAGTTTTCGCCGCGCGCGTATCATCCTTCCCCAATGAAACAGCTCCGGTTTCGCCGGCAAATCGTCGCATGGTCCCATAGTAACGAGTGACAGTGTTCACGCGTGTTTTTCCATGAAAGCGTTTTCGCTCTACCCTGATGGCAGCTCCAAGCACCGATTCTGTTCTTTAAAGTTAAATAAAAACTTATAAGATTTTAGATGATTTAAAACATTTTTTTTGTTTGTTTTGTTAATTATTTGTTATGCTGATATTATGATTTTTTTTATAAATAATTAAAGCGAATATGACAGTATTTGTACAGGATAAAAATGTAATATCAAGTTAATTTTTTTCAAATTTTCTAGATAACTTTCAAAAATATTATTGAATTGTAATTTTAATGTAATATTTTATTTAGAAGGATAATTATAATACATTTTATTTGATAATAAAAGCTTAATTATACTGTTTTATTATAAAGGCATATTCATATTTTATTTTCTTATAAATATCTTTAACAGGCGTATTGTGAAGAAATGCTTTTGCTAAAATTTGTATCTACGATAATATGAGGGGACGGGTTTTTTTTCAAAGAAATAGTCTTTTCATCGGCACTCACTTTATATTCAGATTTTCACTGATACATTAATTAAACTGGTCGCTGATTCATTAAATGCATCAAGTTTCCTTATACATTTAATTTTTTTACTTTCTCGTATTGGAAATAGACAAAGAGAAAGTATTGTAATCGTCAAAAAATTCGAACTCGAGATTTTGACGAATCTCCATGTTTTAGACCTCCCGAGTCCGAAAAATACAATTTTGGAATTAGTCTGTCTGCGTACCTGTCTGTGTGAACACGATAACTCAAAAACTATTAGAGCTACGCGGATGAAATTTGGTATGTGATCTTGACATATAATTTGTAGGTTTCTATCAAATTTTGAACAAAATCCGTCGACGGGAAGTTTGTCTGTCTGCGTTCATGTGAACACTATGACTCAAAAACTTGAATAGGTAGATGGATAAAATTTGGTACAGTTTTATCAGGAATGTAGGTACGAATCAAATTTTTGATATTAAGGAAGTTGCTAAACTTTAATTTTCTTTTTCCTAGTTTAAAGTCCATTTCATAAAAAGTTAATTACGCCGTTCTGCAAAATAAATAAATAAGATACGAAAAAATTCAATTACTCGTCTTTCGTTAAAATTATTTCTCCACCACAGTGTAGTAAACAATGTCCAGATGGTCCAAATTCGGCGACTCCATCCTAATCATTTCAATGATGTGAATTTCAAAGTTGTGCAAATTTTTCCTTAATTTTAACAAATTTCAGAATATATTTATATTTATACTTTGCAAAAAAGCAAATAATATATATATTTTAACGAACCGGTTGGAAATTATTAATGTTTTAGGTCAGTTAACAATATTTAGCATATAACTTTTAGGTATAACGTATAACCTTCTCAGTTCTTCATGTTCAAATTTTATTATTTTTCTAATTTACTTGAAAAATTTGACTTGAGAATCATAAATAAAAATATATTGGAAAAATAATTTTTCTCTTCCTAGCCTTTGTAAAATACGAAATTACTTTTTAAAGCGATTTTTTCCCTACAAAATAACACATGCAATGATCATTATGTATTGTTATATTGTTTAAAAACAACTCAAAATGGAATTTTTTATCAAAATAAAATTATTTTAAATTCAATTACATGTCTATTATTTATCTGGATAAGCAGAATATCCATAGGACATTCTTTAATTTGTGAGAACGTTATATTAAACACAGGAACAAAAAAATTATATACTGATGTATGTTATCCTGAATTCAATTGAGAATTTTGTGAAACTGTTCCATACATTATAAGTTGTAAAATTTTTATTCATTATATGCAATGAATTCTTCCTTCGATGGGAGCTCTTCAAATAAATCCTTCATTCAAATACATCACCATTTCTGAGCCACGTATATGACTCACTCAGAAAGATTAACAACGAATGTGGCCACGAAAGCCGAATATGCAGCGCCACCATACAGCGACGATTCGCCAAACGCCCCGTGTGAACACCACCGATATGTTTTCGGGGTCTTTTCGGGTCCCCCGGTGGGGGTGGGAGACGTCCCTTTTTCCGCACGGGAAATGTGACGTCCCCCCCCCCCACCGGGGGGTACCAGAATAGACCCGTTCAGCTCTCGACCGAATTCGCCGTAGCCGACCCATGTGTTCGTAGCCAGTGGAATACCATTCGAATCCGGTTTGACTCGAAACTGTGGTACCCGTGGATGATGATAGTTGTCGGGACAGGTCTGCTACAATATTTTCTCCGTTTCTTTTGGTAGTAGTCAACCATGTCTTTGTAAATCAGGGAAGACATGTTTTCTACGCCAGACTGACCGAGTCAGGCACTGTGAGTGGAATACCGCTCGAATCCGGCTTGACTCGAAAGTGTGGTACCCATGGATGACGATAGTTGTCGGGACAGGACTGCTACAATATTTTACCCGTTTCTTTTGGTAGTCAACCATGTCTTTGTAAACCAGGGAAGACATGTTCTCTGCGCCAGACTGACCGAGCCAGGCACTGGGAGTGGAAGACAGCTCGCAACCTCCTGTACACGGTTTGCCTCGAAACTGTGTTACCCTTGGACGACAACACTTGTCGGGACAGATCTTCTATGATGGTTTGTCCGTTTCTATTGCAAGTTGTCGCTGCCTCCCCCTTCCCGAACATCCCCGCCAGATCAACAGGAGGACATTTGACTCTTGATATGAGATTTGGGGATCTATTCTGGTACCCCCGGTTGGGTTGGGTTCCGCACGTTAACAACGGAACCCAACCGGGGGTACCAGAATAGACCCCTTTAAGTGCAGCAGGCGTACATACAGATTGGATCTTTACAGCAACAGAATTTCGAACCTCGAATCCTTCAATTCCTAAGTCGAGACTTTACCACCTGACCACCGCGGTTCTAAAGCATCTTGAAACAACGAAAATTTTATACATGCTTTAACTACGTCACTAACTGCCTAAGGGGTCTATTCTGGTACCCCCGGTTGGGGTGGGGGACAGGGCTTTTCCCGTTGTTAACCAACGTAAAAACTGACGTCTCCCAACCCAACCGGGTGTACCAGAATAGACCCCTTAGAAAATCTAATTTCTTCTGGCATATTTCCGGATCCTACATAATAGAGAATGAGGTCACTTTTCGTTGGCTCTCAGAGTCACGTGACTTCTGTTGCTTCTAAATGACGTCGTGAAATTAAACAGCACTTACCAATGCTGAAGGACCGTTCTTTATTTGTTTTATTCTAAAAATGTATTCATTATTTTCTTGAGAAACATCGAAATAATCGTTATTATAAGGTAGCTTTGATTTCTCCATGATGCAATAACAGAAGACAAAATAATTAAAATCCCACCTAAGCGCGGAGCTATGACGACATTTAGAAGCAAGCCAAGTCACGTGACGCTGAGAGCCAATGAGAAGCGACCTTATTCCGAACTGTGTAGCATCCGTAAATATGCTTTCTCGTGCACCTTTTCATTTTAGTTGCATAGGTGATGTTTTCTCATCCTTCAGAAGTTAAATAGAAAACCTCTCCAATTTCTTGCCGTTTATACACAGCCATACACGATTAAGATGGCAGAAAATTTTAAGGAAGCAAAACAGGAAATGTCGGACGGACATCAAGTTGTATTTAACTTCCACGTGCATCACCTTGATGGTAAGTTGCTTTGGCAGACTGTTAAAGACTACGACACCGACTGCCGCGCCCTGCCAACTTCATGGTTGTTCGAGATGCACCTTCAGCAAGTGCCCATCAATGGCAATGTCAGCATTCCTGTCACTTTGAAGAGAAATGACACCGCGAATAGGCCAGTGAACGCATACGTTACAATCGGATTTACTGACCCGAACTGTTCTAGTTTCTTTGACGATGTGATATCCTTTGGAAGACGATACGTGAAGCCTGGTGAAGAAATACAAGAAAATATTGTATTATATATACGACTTCCAGAGAAGAGGAAGTTATTTAATGAAGACTTGCTTGTTACTGTCGCCATAAGAATTCGCAGTTGTCATTCAGGCAGTATCTCGAATCCATTGAGTCCTGATAAAAAAAGAAAGCTATGCTCAATGATGTAATTGTGAATTCCGCTGTATTTGTTAAGCTTTCGTTTAGAATGTGTGCGGAAACGATTGTTTGAGCCTGTGATGATCCTAAAATGTTTTTATTTGTTACTGTCGTTATAAGAATTCGCAGTTGTCATTCAGGCAGTACTACACATCCTTTAACTTTTGAGTACCAGTAAAAGAAAAGTATACTCAGTGGCGTAGTTGTAAATTTCTTTTCATTCGCCAACATTTGTTTCGTGTAAAATTGTTTGGTTAAAATGTTACTGTTTGTATATGTTACTGTCTTCATAAAAATTCATAGTTGTCATTCAATTAATATTAAAAATCCTTTGAGTACTGATAAAAATGAATTATATTCAGTAGTGTAATTGTAAATTCCGTTTCATTTATAAGTTTGCTTTTAAATGTGTGCTGAAACGATGGTTTGTGGTAGTGATATTCTTAAAATGTTTCAATTAATATGGTTAAATATAGGAAGAGAATTCTTGATTTTTCCGAAGTAAATTTAGAACAAAATAGTTGCAGAAATTTAAACTCTCTACAGAAAATAATAAATATATTTTTGTTGATATGGTATTTGTTGTGTTCGTTTTACTATTGGTTATGTCGGTCATTTTTTTCAAAGGGTATTTCACAGCAAATTAGACTTCTGTGAAATACCTTTCAAATTTATTTTCTGCGATTCACATGACATGAAGCAATTGTTTAATCGTTTGCCCTGCAATTTTGGCTCTATTTAAGGGCATGGTGCGGTCCGCCAAGTTGAATTTTTCCCCCTCGCCAAATTGATTTCTAGCCAAATGTAGTAACATTCATTTTGTTGGCAACCCTAAAACTTAGCATGAATTTTCTCAAATTAGAAATTCTGGCAAAATTTCATAAAATCTTGTGTACTCTTTGCAATTTTATGTACTCTTTGCAATTTTTGCTATGGCCAGTAGAATCGCCGCCATCTTGAAACCATCCAAGATGGCGGATATTTGGCGGCTTTTTGGATGGTTGGCGAGAAACCGCACCATGTTCTTAAGTCTTTTCGCAATTTTATTTAACCTCCTAATTAGATGAGACATTTAAGCGTGTTCAAGTGATCTTTGCATTTAAAATTATTTCGCTGATTTAATTGTGAATTTAAATAGCAAAAGTTCTGTAATTCGATGCACATATCAGACTCGTTGTAGATGAAGGGATTAATTGAATTATGGAAATCTTGGTGTAATCTTAATTTTTTCACCCCTTTCTTGTTGCGATATTCTTTCTCCCAACAATCCTCCCAAGATGTGAAATGCAACATTTTGAGTATAACTTGTACGTTATTCCATCAGATTTCGATAGCTCAGAATGCTGCAGAGCTTCGAAAATTCTCGGAAGAAATAAGTTAAAGGCAGAATATTTTTATAGAATTTCAAAATTTGGAATTAACTTTATTCTTATTTCATTAGATATGCTTTTGTTGCAGAATATATAAATCCGCTGTTTTAAATTCAGTACCTAGATTAAAAGTTCATATAGAATATTCATCAAAATTTGAGCTTATACGAAATTATACGGGCTTGCATAATATAATTTTGTTAAGGAATGTATAAAATCTACAGTTTTAACTTTAATACATTGATTGCTTAAAACTTCATACAGAATATTCATAAAATTCGATATTATATGAAATTATGCGGACTTGTATGATATAATTTTGTTTAAGAATGTATAAATCTGCAGAATTAAATTTATTGCCTAGTTTGCTTAGAATATTTCACGCATTTGTGACACTTATCAAACAAATTTTAAGCACTATACTTGCAATTTGAAATGCTTTGCCACATGCTTCATGAGTTAATTCATAAGGAACATAGAATTTAATAAGGAAAACAGCATGCGTTCTCACTTTTTGACGTGAATACGTCTTTCGGCTCGTTACAGCGGTAGTCGGTCGAACTTTTTGGTGTGACAAAATACCGTCAAATTTGAATCGCTAATAAATTACGAGACTAATGATGCGAAAACAATGGTTACCCAACATCATATCTGTAAGAGTTTGTCGCATAGTATTTGTTTTGCCTGTGACGTCATTGTACCAGTGTAGGCACATGCGCGTGATTGTTATGAATTAGCTTTATGTGATGTTATAAATAAGTGTAGCGTGGAAACGCGTTTAGCTAGAAGGTTAATTCTGGTGTAATTTTAAAGAGCTTGAGGAGTATTACTAGGAACCGAAGTAAGACGGTAAAAATATTTATCAGAATTTAAGTAAAAATCGGTATTAAATTGAAGATTTCAAACTCATGTTTTTTTATTATAACATGCAGAGTTTTCTTTCCAATTGTATGAAACTTGTAGAATACTTGAGAATACGCAAAAGAAACATTGTATTAAAATTTGAATTCAAAAATTTGAATATTACGGGAAATATGAGCATTTGTTGTAAATAATGTTTTACTGCGCATACGCGAAATGTAGTTTTATATCCTGTCAAAAGATGGCGCCATCAAAAGCTACTCTAAATAAGACATAAATGCGCAGTTCGGGTCCTCACAGTAGTGGTTTCGTCAAAATGTCGATATAAAATCATAAAACAAGTATTTCGTACTAATATGTAATTTAATTATCAATCTCTTTAATATAATAGTTACAGAATAGATAAATTCCAAGCTACCACGGATCCTTATTACATGCGATAAACATGATTTATCTATTATGTAACCATTATGCTACTATGTGTAAATATTGTATTAAAGAGATCGATTATTAAATTGCATATTAATACGAAATAATTGTTTTATGATTTTATACCGACGTTTTCACGAAAAATCTACGGCGCGGACACGAACTGCGCCTTTCTTATTTTTTGTTTGTATTTTTACGTGCAGAGGTATAGTGGAGCCAGTACGCAACAGAAGGCCGTTCCGGCACTGCTTTTTTATTCACGAGAAACAAATATAGAAAAATTGTGAAAACGTCTTTTAAACAGCACAATTCTTGTCACCCAGTGTAGAGCGTCCCTACACTGCTTATTTTTGCGACTACGCCACTGTTTACGTGTTGCTTTTGTTCTCAAATACGTATTGGTGGATCAAAGTAGATCTTCAGTTAGTCCAGTCAAATTGTCATAAATGGTTACATTAATTAGGGTAGTTCCGATTTTTTGATATGTTGTATGGGTTGGTACAGTGTTGAAAAATCCAAGTTTTCCAATTCCCCCCACCACCGCGGGCGCCGCTATCTTGAAAAAACCGCTCAATCTTTGGACTTTTCCCTGTTTTTACAAAATATCTCCGAAAGTATTAGTCTGACAAAAAAAACTCGTTTGCACTTTTATTAAAGTAGAGAACATTGTCTACAATTTGAGACAAAAATGAAATTTGTAGCTCTAATACTTCCCGAGATAGACCTCTTTGAAGTTTGAGAATTTTTCTCGAAAATGTAAAAATTACAGATTTTTGGTCAGTGATTGCTTGATAGCAAGTAAATGGTGAATCCTACACTAAAGTTTGACATAACAATTATAGTAGAGGTAAGTAGCTCAAGTTTAAGACCAAGCTAATTCTTCTAGTTCATTTAGACTACGAGATACAATCTTTTGAATATTTGTGTAGTTTTTTAGGAAAACACGTGATAACTTAATACTGACAAAATCAATGTATTTATTAAAAAACAAAAAGGTCCATAGATTGCTAAGTTTGTATATCACATATATTCAGTGGAGTGCTCACTGGATGGACCCTTGGAATGATACATCTCCAAAACATTTGTTTTGAAATTGAAAAATTCTGTGATGTAAAATTAACATCATCAGAACATGTTGACACGAGGCCTTCTCGAATAGCCCGGGATAATGAAGATGCAGCAAAGCTCTCTCAGTGGCTTTCTGAACACAATCCATTCCCTAAAATTGATGTGATAAGGTCAATAGATTTAGGAATTGTGGGAGGTAATGAAGTAAACTGCCATTTGTCAGAAGAGATTGGGAGAGATATAATTTCAAAAATGATGGGGGAAAAAATCGAAAATGTGAAATTCAAATGGAAGGGCAAAGTAGTGAAACTTGCTTCTATTAACAGTTTCGTCAAAATTTGTAACATCAGCATTGTTGTGGATCCCCATATACTTTTTCACAGGTTATGCATAGCAAAGCAGTCAGATAACGATTTAAAAGCATTTTTCAAATTCGAACTGTCACCTTTTCCTATCTTGTTATTCACAGGAGAAAGCATGCGTAAGGGAACAAAATCTTCATTATATACATCATTTTCGCCCATTACAGATGATGTAAAACCTGAAGGATCCCAGTATGTCGTGGTTGATGGTGGTCATTTACTGCACAAAATTGTGTGGCGACAACAAGCCACATTTGGAGCAATAGCTGACAGATATGTTCAATACTTGAATAATAAATACGGTCAAGATATAGCTGTAATTTTTGATGGTTTCCCTGATGATGACAAAAAGAGCACCAAAAATTGTGAACGACTTCGACGGACAGCCCATTTTTCTCCTGATGTAATGTTTCATGAAGAAACAGTGTTACAATATACAAAAGAAAAGCTCCTTGCAAATGAATGTAATAAGAAACGTTTTATCGAACTGCTCAAGAAGGCTTTGCAAAAAGCTAATATCTGCGTGCAGCAGGCAGTTGAAGATGCTGACCTCACGATTGTGAACACTGCCATTTCTGTTGCTCTTCAATATGACTATGTGCGTGTAGTTGGTGAGGACATTGACCTTCTAGTTCTCCTAACTGCATTGGCATCGACACACAGTAATGTTTTTTTCCGTAAGTGTGGAAGAGGGAAAACGCCAGATAGTTATTACTCAACCACATAATTTAATCATAAATTCTCGAATGAACTTTTGTTTATTTATGCTATCAGTGGTTGTGATATCACATCAGCACTGTTTAGCCAAGGTAAAAACAAATTTATTAGTTTATTTTTGAAACATGAAGAACTTTTGAATAGAGCAGCAACATTTCTTAATCCTCAAGCAATAACAGAGCAAGTAACAGAAGCAGGGGGAAATGTTCTTGTTGCTTTGTATGGGGGAGATCCAGCAACTCAAAACCTTGATGAACTATGGTACCACTCATTTGTTAAAGCTGCAGCTAAAACTAAATTTAACCTCGCTAGATTGCCACCAACTACCGATGCTGCTCAACTGCATGCCATGAGAAGTTACCACCATGTGCAAACATGGTTGGGAAACGAAAAAGATCCCTTGAAATGGTGCTGGATGCACACTCCATCAAGCCTCTTCCCTAAGAAATCAGAGAAGGATCCAGCACCAGAGTCCCTCCTTCAATGCATTTCCTGTACTTGCAAAAAGGTTGCACGAATGCATGTGGATGCAGGAATGCAGGTCTGCATTGTTCTTTACTATGCAAACATTGCATTGGACAGTCTTGCGAAAATCCAATGCCAGTCATTTTAGACAACGAGTCTGAAGAGGGAGATGCTCCAGCACCAATTGACATGGTTGATGAACAATTGGAGTGTGAAGACATTGAATTGTAAGTAGTGTAATGTTACTATGTGCGGAATGGGAGCCAAAACAACGAGGGACATGGCGCAGACCCTTCAAAAGGTATGAAAATGTAAAGTTGTGGTTCAGCAGACATTTTTTTTTCATGAAATTTGTGTAGTGCATAATTTATTTATAATTATTTATTTACTTACATATAAATTGATATATAATTCACAGAACTACTGAATGTATGTGATATACAAACTTAACAATCTATGAACCTTTTTGTTTTTTAATAAATACACTGATTTTGTCAGTATAAAGTTATCACGTGTTTTCCTAAAAAACTACACAAATATTCAAAAGATTGTATCTTTTAGTCTAAACGAGCTAGAAGAATAAGCTTGGTCTTAAACTTGAGCTATTTACCTCTACTATAATTGTTATGTCAAATTTTAGTGTAGGATTCACTATTTACTTGCTATCAAGCAATCACTGACCAAAAATCTAATTTTTACATTTTCGAGAAAAATTCTCAAACTTCAAAGAGGTCTATCTCGGGAAGTATAAGAGATACAAATTTCATTTTTGTCTCAAATTGTAGAGAATGTTCTTTAGTTTAATAAAAGTGCAAACGAGTTTTTTTGTCAGACCAATACTTTAGGAGATATTTTGTAAAAACAGGGAAAAGTCCAAAAATTGAGCGGTTTTTCCAAGATGGCGGCGCCCGCGGTGGTGGGGGGAATTGGAAAACTTGGATTTTTCAACACTGTACCAACCCATACAACATTTCAAAAAATCGGAACTACCCTAATTAATGTAACCATTCGAGTTTTTTTGTTACAATTTGACTGGACTATGACTGTTTATGACATCTTTCTCTTCGCCTCTCCGAGGGCTTCGGTGTAAAGCGCCAGCTGCTAGTCCTCGGTTCTCTGTGGTTTCCCACGGGAACTACTAGCTAGATGGGTTACTTCGCTAACACATAGCTGCGTTTCTGGCGTAATCAGGTCGCCAAGTAAGCTAATGTGCCGCTATAACACCTACACTTTTAGACCTCCTCTAGTCAGAAAAAGCCGTTTGTTGAGTCAATAAAGCAGTCGATATTAGAAAAATAAATGTTTATTTAAACTCGACATATATTTAAGATAAGAACAAATTGGTGCCGCTAGTTGGGTAACTTCACTTCAACAGAATCACCGCTGGTGCGGGTGATTACAACACGACCATTCCGTAAGGGGGAATGGTTAGTAATATTAATCCACTGTATGAGATGACCAAACCGCAAGGGCAGATGGTTAGATATAGTTCCACAGATTGACCACCGCTAGGACGGGTGGTAATTTATGAAATAAGGACCACTGCTTGGACGAGTGGCTGATGCATAGTTGGATTGTTTTAATCCTTGATGAAGGTGAGTGCTCCCATTCAGATCGTAATGAATAATTTTTTGTTGTAGGTGGCGCTTCAAGTAAGCGTTACCTAACACCGTGTTCGGGATTATATCTGTCTGTGAGCAGGACGCGCCAGGTGTCGTCTTGAGCACGGTGCAAAATTGTGATGTCCGTTCCTTCGCTTTCAAACTCGGCAGCTAGTCGATTGGACCAATGGACCTTATGCATGTGACGTCACATTCTCCAATACGTGACCTGCTGGAGGCAGCCATTGGTCAGTCTTAAACAGCTGACTCGGAACTGCTTTTATTTCTGAGTCGCTTATACGCCGATCGATTTGTTTATTCCTCCACAGCTGTTTTTTTATACTCTCGAACCCAAAAGATGCATAAGGTCCATTGCCCCATTGAGCTTCACGCCTTTGGCTTAGCAGATAGCCTGAAGGATGGAATACTAGAGTAGATAGCATTCTGGCTCTCTACCCTAGATAGCCCGAATAGATTACCGAGAGTAGATAGACCGAATAGATTACCGAGAGTAGATAGCCCGAATAGATTACCGAGAGTAGATAGACCGAATAGATTACCGAGAGTAGATAGCCAGAATGCTATCTACTCTCGGATCAGTTCAAGGGCATAATTTATTAGGCTGGTACACGACGGGCACGTTCCCTGACGCTATTATGAGAAGGTACAAAATTGAGCTTAAGGAATGCAATACATACTTTTTATGTTCACTTTCTCTTATATAAAGTACACAAATTGTAAGTATTGTGTTCTTTAAAAAATCGACTTCAAGACTTGGATCAATTTATACTTGTTGGACCACTCTATGTCCGAAAGAGACATTTTTTTTAATTATAATAAAACCCCGGTTATCTGAATTGCCTTTGAAATCGTAAAACCAAAAAATGCGCACTAAACTGCACGGAAATAATCGCGAAGTCGAGACTTTCTTGCAAGTATATCCCCACTTTTTACTTTCTCGTATACAAAGTATACAAAGAGAAAGTATTGTAATCGTCAAGAAATTCGAACTCGAGATTTCGACGAATCTCCACGTTTTAGACCTCTCTGAGTCCAAAAAACACAATTTTGGAATTATGTCTGTATGGGAACACGATAACTCGAAAACTATTATAGCTACGGGGATGAAATTTGGTATGTGATCTTCACACATAATTTATAGGTTTCTATTAAATTTTGGACAAAATCCGTCAAAGGGAAGTCTGTCTGTCTGTATGTCCGCTGTCATGCCAACACTATAACTCAAAAACTTGAATAGGTAGATGGATAAAATTTTGTACACAGTTTTATCTTCATAAATGTAGGTCCGTATAAAATTTTGGGCCAAATCCGTCAAAGGGTTCACTGTCTGTAGGTCGGTATAATTTACTTTTGAAGAGAATCCTTTATCTCCACACGTATGCGTACGGAAGCAATCTTCTGTGCACGCGAAAGGAGCGAATTACGTCAGTTTGTCCTTGAGACGGTGAAAGTGAAACCGAGCAGTGTGCGATTCTTTACCTAGATATTTTTCAATCACTATAATGAAAAATCTTCTGATAGTCATTGGATTCTGGGTAACAATAGGTTCGAATATTTTTAGCCACGCGTGGGAAGGGGAAACGGCACCTTTTGGGGAAAGTATACGAGAAAGTTTAGGGGGGAGCACTCCAGCTGGTTTCTTTCAAGCCTGCCCAAGAAGGTCAGTGATTAATATTAGCATGCCGAAATTAAAATTAATGGGTTATTAACAATGTTAATTTCGATATTGTTTACTTGTGCCTATCAGCCGCATTACGCCCGAGCTCGCCTATACGAATATTGCGTGAAACGGAGGGTTAACTTAAAAAGAAACCAGCGGAAGTGTTCTCCCCTCAACTTTCTCGTATACTTCCCCGAAAAGGTGCCGTTTCCCCTTCCCACTCGTGGCTAAAAAAATTCAAACCTACTGTTTCCCAGAATCCAATGACTATCAGAAGGTTTTTCATTATAGTGATTGAAAAATATCTAGGTAAAAAAACGCATCTATCGTACACTGCTAGGTTTCACTCTTGCCGTCTCAAGAACAAACTGACCTAATTCGCTCCTTTCGCGTGCACAGAAGATTGCTCCCAATACGCATGCGCGTGGAGATAACGGATTCTCTTCAAAAGTAAATTATACCGACTTACAGACAGTGAACCCTTTGACGGATTTGGCCCAAAACTTTATACGTCCCTACATTCATGGTGATAAAACTGTGTACAAAATTTTATCCATTTAGCTATTCAAGTTTTTGAGTTATAGCGTTCACATGACCACGGACATACCGACTTTCCGTGGACGGATTTTGTCCAAAATTTGATAGAAACCTATAAATTATGTGTCAAGCTCACATACCAAATTTCATCCCTTTATTTCTAATAGTTTTCGAGTTATCGTGTTCACAGACAGATAGACACACAGACAGACACAATTTCAAAATTGTGTTTTTCGGACTCAGGGAGGTCTAAAACGTGGAGATTCGTCCAAACCTCGAGTTCGAATTTTTTGACGATTACAGTACTTTCTTTTTGTGTACTTCGTGTACGAGAAAGTAACCAGCGGGAGTGGTTTCCCCTAAACTTTCTCGTATACTTCCCAAAAAGGTGTCATTTCGCCTCTAACTAGGGTTGCCATACGTGCCGTATACTATTTGTCCCGTTTGCTTCCTAAACTCTGAGTCATTATAATTTTAAAATGACCTGCGCCCATTTTTATGATTATGTGTAAAATGAAAATGATAACAAAAAAAAATGCGTAAGTTCTCAATTTTTAAGCGCGCTGAGGTATCACAATTTTATTTAAAGTTTTTAAGAACGAAATCTTAATACAAATAACACACAAGATTTCACCATACCTTCCATCTGGAGAATGTCAGTCGGGTTCAGGGGGTTGCCATAATTTCCGAAGCTACAATTTCCTTCGTAGACCGCCAAGCTCAAAAGCCAACTATACTGACTCTCGCCAACACACAGTTGCAATGTGCGTTTTGAACCTAATATGCAATTTGAACACCTGCTTTTTAACCGATTTGAACAAAATTTGGGCACAGATCTATAATTAATGTTAGCATACGTGATACCAAGTTTTATTTATCTAAGTCAAAGGGCTTATGAGATATAAATTTTACAAGTATGCGATTATACAGACCGATAGACAATCAGCCCGTTAACGGATTTTGCCCAAAATTTTATACGGAACTACATTCATGACTATAAAACTGTGTACCAAATTTTATCCATCTGGCGTTTCAAGGTTTTGAGTTATAGCGTTCGCATGACCTCAAACATGCAGACAAACAGACTTCCCGTTGACGGATTTTGTCCAAAATTTGACAGAAACCTACAAATTATGATTAAAGACCACATACCAAATTACATCCCCGTATCTCTAATAGTTTTCGAGTTATCTTGTTCACAGACATACAGACAGACATAATTCCAAAATTGTGTTTTTCGGACTCAGGGAGGTTTAAAACGTCGAGATTCGTCAAAATCTCGAGTTCGAATTTTTTGACGATTACAATACTTTCTCTTTGTGTACTTCGTATACGAGAAAGTAAAAATGAGTAGTCTACAAAGAGAGTTTTGAATTCGTTTTAGTCTCACAACCTTTCAGAATTGCATACTGTCGTTAGATGCAAAATAGTAATGGATGTTCATGGTTTAACCGAAAAATTGTTGTCCAAAACTGCCTCCCACTCTCTAGTTCGGTTAACCACGGTTGTACTATATTTCATATCTTGAGTACTGATTGTTTTATTTCCAATGGCAAGGCAAAAAAAAAGGTTACAAAAGAACGTGTAGCAGAAACAGAAGACGGAAGTCATTGCCCCAAGAGCGCTCTCGCTTCCCAATATCTCGACACCTCCATAAGTCCTTGAAGAGCCCCACATCGGATCAGGTATAGAAGAAGGGCTAACCCCCCCTCTAACTTTTTAGAGCTGTACGAGCCAGAAGATCCCGCAAGGAATTAGATGTACACAAATTTTTCAGAAACAGTTTAATCTTCCAATAAGACGTAGCTGTATTTGGACGTTGTAATAAGTTAGCACCTTTTTAGTTTCTCGTATACGAAGTATACAAAGAGAAAGTATTGTAATCGTCAAAAAATTCGAACTCGAGACTTTGACGAATTTCCACGTTTTAGACCTCCCTGAGTCCGAAAAACACAATTTTGGAATCATGTCTGTGTGTCTGTGAACACGATGACTCGAAAACTATTAGAGCTACGGGGATGAAATTTGCTATGTGGTCTTTAAACATAATTTGTAGGTTTCTATTAAATTTTGGACAAAATCTGTCAACAGGAAGTCTGTCTGCCTGTATGTACGCGGTAATGTGTACACTATAACTCAAAAACTTGAATAGCTAGATGGATAAAATTTGGTATACAGTTTTATCGTCATGAATGTTGGTCTGTATAAAATTTTGGGCCAAATACGTCAAAAAGAGGCGTTCAAATTGCATATTCAATTTCTTTTAATCCGTTTCTCATGCGCATGCGTACTGGTAGCTATCTGTTATTGTTGTAAATTTTATTTACAACAATAAATAATGTTTTCAAATATAAATTGTAACAATTTTTTTATTGTTGTAAATAAAATTCAAACCGATCTCATTATTTCAGCAAATCTTTTATTCACGCGCTTCTGCAATTGTTACGGTTGTGGTAGTATAAATTGTTTTCTTGGGAATTCAATTCCAAAGCAGAATTTTCGCTTTAGTATTCATTGCATTGCCTATTTTATCGCACCTGTTTCAAAGTAATATTTTTTTGAAACGTGGCAACAGATATTTAATTTCAGGTTTGTTTGTTTGTTTCGCTTTCTCGTATACGAAGTATACAAAGAGAACGTATTGTAATCGTAAAAAAAAAAAAAAAATCGAACTCGAGATTTTGACGAATCTCCACTTAGAGAGTATACGAGAAAGTTTAGGGGAGACCACTCCCGCTGGTTTTGTTTGTAATCCTCACATTTAGCACATGTGCAAACATTTTAGTACTAAAGTATTGTAATTATAAACACTTCTGCTTCAATAAAATCCTGAAAGGTTAATTTATAACATTTCGGATACACTAAAGCCTTTAAAATTTTTCAGAGATAATGAATCGTTTTTTCATGCACATAAATAATGTCTACGAAAATAATAAGGAAGTTTAATTTTACATGCCATAGAGAAACTAATAAAGTTATAACTTTAATTCATGCTTGAATCAGCATTTTTCCCCCCCGCAATAGCGTATCCCCTAATTTGGTGCAATGAATTTTAACTTTGTCATACGGTGTTAATAAAACATTATTAAACTTTATTAGTGGTAAATTTTGATTAATATATATAAAGATATGTACGATATTATGTAATGAATTATATTATGAATATTAATAAATATATTTATCACTAAGGTTTTTGTATGATTTTATCTGTGTTAGCAAAAGATTTACTTCAATGTTTAGAGTTTTTATATACTGTCTATGGGCAAAAAAGTAATGAATCTAATTTTTACCCTTTTATTCGTATGCATGTGGGATTTTTTTTTTCGATTGTTTAAGAGATTTGTACACATTTCATATTATTTTTCAAATACGATATTTTTGGTCTCTTACAAAAAACTGTGATTTTCTAATTTCATCCATATTTAAGGAATTAAAGTTAGAATGCACCAAATTTTCTGAGAAAAATTGGCGAAATTTTTAAAAATAATTTGTAATGTGTAAATCCTAACAACTCAAAAATGTTTCATATGTTATTCTTTAA